>OV884009.1:64040025-64212384 GCA_930367205.1 Acanthosoma haemorrhoidale
CCTTTGTTAATATTTTTTAAATTTGGAAAAATACTTTATGACCAATGTTTTGTGTTTACGTTATCGGGTCAGGTTTGTTTAAGCCCTATGTCGTTCGTACGGCCCCTTGAGGATTACAGCGAGCACTCATTGAAATGTAATCGGGTCAGTCTTCCCATGAAGCGACACGTATGCAGCGTCTTTACCGCTCCCCAATCACGGTTTTGGCAAATTCCAATCAATTCAACCACATCGAGGTTGCACATCTGGCCTGTATGCCACATTGCAGTGCTCCCCTCAACGAGACCTTCTCTCACGGCCATTGGTCACATAAATTGGATTTTCTCAATATATGTCATGTGATCTGGATAATTTTGATTTACTCATTTGACCCAGTGCAAGTTGAAGTCTTTTGCTTTTGAGATTCACCTGGAAAGATCTGACTACTTTACGGGAGCACTATAAATAATCTCATAAACAAATTGAAGGGCGTATAATATGAAGAAAGATACCGTTACTATCTGTGGTGTGTTCTGGAGACCCATGGAGAAAAGCTTTATTCGGGTTGTCTGTAATTACCGTTATTTTATTTCAACCAGCATATGACTAGCTTGATTCAGAGTGTCGTTGAATACACTGCAGTAGCGGGCACCAAATTAGGTGGGTTGGCATTCTCGCCATGTTGCCGCACTTAGTCCCCAACAATCGACGGCCGGATCACTTAAGCCTTCTAGCTTCCAGTAGCTGGCAACGTTTACCATTCGTTGTTGCCGAATCACATTCGATATTAAGTTTTATTTAAGAATAGCGTAGGCATTAACAATATTGGTTTGGGCAATCTTTATTTTATTACAATGAACTGTTATTGTCGTTTGTTGTTTTATTTTTGTCAGTTAACGGCAAGTTAGGTTAGGTTATGGAGCGAGAGTTGGCAACGTCGCAATTTCTCAGACCCGACTAATTTGATGTCCCCTGCTATAGGGTGGGTTATCCGATTGTTAATAATATGGTTATTAGCAATAGGTGATTTACAGAAAGTGCAAAATTTCAGCTCAGCCGTACAAATTCTAGGCTACCCTCGAAAGCCTTGATGTTGCAACATAGCAATCGCTACGATTGATTCCGTTCAAAAACGATATACTCTTCCCTGCCTCGGCAATTTTCTTTTTTCTTCATTGAGAAATTATTGTGGAAACCTCTATGCATTGTTTTCAGACGATCTGGACCAAATTTACAGAAAGTTGATTTGAAAATTGGGAAATATTAGGTTTCTTTAATAAGTTGTACAACGTCTATAAGAGAGATGCTTTTTCTAAAAAAAAAAAAAAAAATAATTTTGATATAATCAAAAACATCATACAAATAACACTAAACAATGTTCAGGGGTGGTCATTTTTCAACTTTTTTTGGGGGAAGGGGAAGGCAACTTGCAAACATTATATTAATCGTGACGTACCTTAATACCAAGAATAAATTTGAAGAGTTTTTAATTGATGTGACAATTATATAATAAATAGATGGGTCTTTGGGCGAAAATTTCAAATTTGATGAGGACAGCATTGCAATTGTCCGATAGAGCTAACATTTTTCCTAGGTTGGTTTTTATTAATTGAAACAAAAGGTGAGGGACTAAACTTTTATAAATTTGTAAAATAAGGACCACCCTAATATTCATTAATTTTTTATTTGAACGCATCATTTTTACGACCACCAGTCACTTTGGGGACTGCTATAATTTTTAAATAATATTTTTACTTGTTTCTCTCGAGTAACTACGATGTTGTTAGGTCGTGTAACATTTCTGGTGAGGATTCCAAACCATTACGCAGTTTTAAAAATAAAAGAGCCCTAAATTATTAAGTAAACTATTCTTCATTGTAAAAGGAAAAAAAAAAAAAAAAAAAAGAAAGAAAGAAAACAGGGACGTTTCATATCCAGAACTTATGTTCCTATAAAGATAATGTCCTTAAAAACAAAAATCAAACAATTTATCAGGCTGACAAATCGTGCCACTGCAGGAAACGGGGAATATTTTTCTCGCCCAAGATACGGTGGTATCACTGGTTCGTCAAACATATATACAGCATTGGATCGCGAGGCAAACTGTACATATTTCATTTCTGAAAGATCAAGGGGGGGGGGATGGCAGCCGGCCAAGTTTTCAAAGAAAATTCAACGTAGATAAATTTCGCTTATTTTAGATCCTTCAAAGAACAACTTCTACTTGTAGCTCCGTCTATTATTATAGATAGCTGCCAGGGCGCCAGCAATCCCTTAATCTGTATCACCATTGAGCAAACTATTACTTTATCTCTGTCAAAGCTATCTTGATTACTATCGATATTGCCATAATCAATCAACTTTAATGTTGTTTGCATTAGCTTAGGATATACTGGCGTCAACCTAGAATACGTTAACGGGACAATGTATGATTGTCAAGCGTGATCACGCGCCTCTTAATATCGCTTTATTATGTATTCCCAACGTGTAAGCTATTACATCCAGTTGATTACATTAACACCTTTAAACCTATCAACTACACCGAGTAATCAAACCTTATTCATGCCACTTTTAAATTTACTTTAATTACTAGTGGAGATTGTTTTAAATTATAAATTTTTATTATGTACTGGTTATTTCTCATGTTTTTTAAACAACTGCGAGTCAGATAGTAAAAAAAAATGACCCCGAGAAACAGAGAGCGACCCTTAACCAATAATAAGGATTGATGTTGTTGAGAAATGCAAAACATCGCTGTTTTTTTCAAAATTGCTCCTTACCTAAATTTTAAAACTCATAGATATGATCAAGAGGGGGCAGGGTACTTATTAATTTTAGTTATAATCTATTTTGTGGCCAAGTCTTAATTAGAAATAATTATAAGTCACTCTCTTCTCGATCAGATCATATCTATTACTGTTTTCATTATGTTTAATAAAGGTTATGACGTCAGTGAGAGTGGGAGGAGGGACTGAAGTAGTGGGGGAGCAGCCGTAGGTGGGGACTTACCCCACCCTACTGGCTGGTTTCCTATATAAGCCTCGGCCTCAGACCAAATTAACATAACGAATCGGACCTTCACTTGGAACACTACTCTCTCCTCTCTCTCTCTGCACTGGCGCCTGCTGCTCTACTCAAAACCATGGAATTCTCATTCAACTACCTCTGCATCTCTCTCCTAACCTCGTTATGTTTTAGTCTGGCGTTGTTAGACCCCACATCTTCCTAGTGGGAATCTCTGTCTTCATCTCGCTAAAACTAGCACCTCCTTGGGAGAGACCTCTCCCTCGCGGACGACGGTTGCCGTGACCCAGCAAATTTTACCAGCAGTGTCTCCCACGGCAATCCAGTCTGCTTCTCTCCGGTTCACACTCTCCTTTGGAATCCGGACGGTTTTCGCCTACCCTTAGATACCGAGTGTAATTCGTGGTCATTCCAAGACCACATAAACTACCTATAAACCTACCCTGTACCTCTTCTCCTGAACATAGTGCTTTTTCGGGGCACACACACCTTCTAAAGATCTTATGGAGTCAGATCAAAGCGAATTAATGCTGCCCGCAGACTAGGTTGGCAGCCAGGGTGAAATACCTCAGGCCCGCCCACCTTATCTCTTTCTAGGCGCTCGCCGGACGGCGGCTAAGAGGTTGTAGTGACCCTAGCCCGCGGTGGGCGTCTCCTCCCCACTCAGTTTATACACAGGTATAAACTGAGCCCGACAATGTATAATCCTTAATATAGGCTAAGTGTTACAGTTAGTTTTCTTCTAATCTTCCATAAGATCAAATGGGACTTAAAATTCTTGGTAATATCATTCAGAAAAGCTTTTTCACACAATAATAATTTATGATGGATTTTAGCCTTCATCATATTTTTAAAAAAAATTTCAGGTCAACTGGCATGAAGAGTGCTAATTTTTATAATAATGCCATAAATAATTTTTTTTATTTTGACTTTGAGTTAATGTACCTATGCAAAACTGTGGTCTAATGAACAATTGATAAATTACATAATTTAAGCAATATAGAATGAAATTTTATAAATAAATCTTTTTTAGCCCTTGAAAATGCCAGATATGATGAAAATCATCGGCCCGAACTATATTGTAAAATATAAGATTATTTGGACTCTAATTGGTCATTATCTTTTTCCTTCTCCCCATCTTACATACATATAATTAACAAACAAAAAAATAAAAATTTAATAAATAATTCTAAACGAATAAATAAATCTAATTAAAAAACAGCTCAATAGGATTAAATATAAGTAGTTATACAGTTATTAGTAGTTAACTATTTAGCATTGCTTAAACTAATTTTATTAGTTCAACTATTCGCAGTTTCAAAAAATATTAAGAGAAATCATATATAATGTTTTTAATAATATTCTACTTCTAGTTTTTTTTTTGTTTATGTTTTCCTACATGTAAATAAGTTATTATTATACAGTTTAATTGTACGAGTTAATTGTAGTACAGATTTTAGAGGATCTCTGGTGACTGGCAATGCTCTAGACTAAACTAAGGTATGAAAAATAAATCAAAATTGTTTTTTTCTCGCTATAGTATTTACAATTACCATACAATAACACAGCAAAGATTGGCAATGTGATTACTTTAAAGCCATCAATAATAAATCACATGCCAGACACAGAAATTGAGTGAAATACGTTAGACGTTTTTTCATGTTCATTAATCAGACTTTATTTGTATAATAATCGCAAATTTATAAGAAAATTTTCAAAGTTCATAATATTGAAATTTATCAGAAATTTGCCAGCCGCTATACCATCCCCTTCCTCCACCCCCCCCCCCCCCCGGATAAGGCCAATTAGGGATTTCAATATGAAAGTGTTGCCAGGCGCTTAAGTTCTGAAGGTCCCCGAAACTTTCGGGTAATTTATGGGATATTTACCTCAAGGGTGAGATAGATCTTCTACGAGTTCTCCCGGTCCCGGACACTTTTTAAATTAAAATGACATTATCGATATATCAATTTTGTCTGAAAAGAAAATTTTAAAAAAAGTCCTGGGCGGCAATAATACTTTAATGGACCAGCTTGTCAACAAAACTCGCCGATAACCGTCAAGACAAATTTCAGAAAATCTTCGAAACTTTCATGTTTTTCAAGCTTCCATTAATTTGAAGTGGGAAAATTAACAAAATATGGCTTTTGCCGCTTTAGTGCACCTTAGTTTTGATAAACATGAGTTCAAACCGCAGAGTCAAATGAAATGAGTTTTTTATACGGATGCGAACTCAAGACCAGGATCAGTATAGTATGGTACAATTGCTACAACACCTCGCGGTACCTTTACTACTAGCCGATATATTGTTCCATTTAATAGTTTATTGTTACTTGACAAGAATTAACAGCTATTAGATTAAGGTAGAGAAGTTCCTTTTGAATTATTCATTACCATTAGGTTACTGTGCTCTTTTAATGTTACGTTACACCAGCGCGAAAACGCCAGTCTCAACCGTGGATACGCCTGCAAGCCGGCACGCTTTAATATTAATATTTAATGCGTATGCAACCACGACTTATTCAAGCTTGAGCCTCCTTGGGTGTTTACAATTGATTGTAAACACTCCTGTTGCAAATATAGCATCTTCTGTTTTGTTTAGCACGTACCCAGAACGGTTTGGCATTGCATGAATACTGTAGGTTGATATCGTCTCGTGTCTGATTTTTGGTTGGTCTTGTCCTAGCAAGAGAAGCCTTCTATCTCATGGAAGCATTGTCCTGTCGATTGTATTGATAAATGCAGAGTGCTAAATGCATGCTGTTCGTTTGCATGCTATTTGACCTTTGATATGAGCTTTTGAATCTTTCCGTTATGGTAGATTCTGTATATTAAAGTCCAATTACGCCTTATGCTTTCATCTCTACTGAAACACCCATTCTTCGCGCAGTCAAAAACAAGATTTTTTATTTCACTTTAGTGCAGTTTATTTAATTGTTGGAACTCCATGGAACCAATAAACATTTTGATTAAATATCAAACAACCCCGTAGGATTCTTTATTTTGATTACCGCATTTTGAGTTGAACCCAAGGATTTCTTGAAACTCTTGAAACCACACACACTTCCAAAACATGCCGGGTTTATACAGCGAACAGAAAATTTCTATGATTCGTTAAATAATTCTTTCGTGCCTACAGCTTTCCAAAACCTAACATTCACAGGAAAATAGGTTGGTTGAAAGGGGCTGAATTCATTCAAATTGAAGTTTTTTTTATATTCATACTCCTGTTATTTAGTTTTCTTTGTTTGGTGCAACATCCCAGAGTGTGTTTTGGCCTCATTGGGACGGTATCCTCGGCATAAGGCAGTGGCCTAACTAACAGCAATATATAAAACAAAATAAATGGAATAGATAAACTAAATCTATCACGTTAAATACATTTTTCAGATATTTAAAAGCACTTTATTTTACATCAAATACTTAAATAAAGAAAAACTGAATCCTTTGTTTACATGCGATATCGCCCTGAGAAGCCGTCCGTTACCTTCAACCCCTCAGCGGTGACAAACGCGATCGGCCAACCGTTTTGACTTGAGATCATAATTTTCACAGGACTAGTGAAAACATTTTAAGGGGTGGAAGAGAGGGGATCTGTCTTTGGCCAATGGCAATTTTCCGGGTCGGCCCAACTTAGATTGGGTGATAAGTTAAACCCGTGGCCACCAATCGTCACCTCATTCCAAAGTGAAGAAGGGCCCTTATAATTTACCTTTCACCTTTGCCGCACCATTTTATAAGTGTAAGCCACCGCCTTTGGGCCGCTTTATTAAGAATATTAATAACCAATGTGAGTAGCTTTACTTTCAAACAATGGCTTAGGTTACTTTATATGTGCAAGGCGAACTTTCCGTCCGTCAGGGCTTAACACAAATCGACAAATATAATAAAAAAGATCGTTTTACAAATGTTAATACAAAATCAATACTTGCGCTCAAAGATCATACCCTCTGTGTCATTCTGACACTTGCCTTCCCAGTCTAGACTGCCAATCAAACTACAACAAACTTGAAATAATTCAAAACCTGTGGCATGAGGATCATAAATGGATTACTACGTTACACAAGAATCTGAAATGTAAAATGACCTTCAATTGCCAACATTTACTCAATAATTAGTGAGAGCCACCCCACCTGCGGATGGTGTGGATCTGAGCTCACAGTCAAGCATATTTTGGTCGAATGTCGTGAGACTGATGAGTGGAGATCATGTGGCATTTTTTTTTTCTATCTGAACCACTTGCCACTTCAGTAGAAACAATGTCTGCAACACTCAACTTCCTAGATTCCCGAAGAATACTTCAATATATTTAATAAATGTCGCTGCGCAAGGTATGAATGAGCGAGTGAATGATGAGGCAGTTGCATCGTGACCTGCTATAAATGTGTGACAGTGGGAGTCCTGGTTGGAGTTCTCCAATCATGTCCTGAGTGTATGTGGCTCTCGCGCGCTTCGTCAGCCACCACTGGCTCGTATCCGGTGACGCGCCTGCTGGAGGAGCGTGGGGGACTTCCCAAGACTCCACTTTCTTTTTCCATGCGAGGGAGGTGACAACCATGTGGGTTTTGGAGGTCTTTGGGCTGTTTGTAAATACTGTATGAATGAGCGAGTAAATGAATATTGTAAATATGTTATGAATGAGAAAATTTATCACAATTACTTATTGCACAGTAAGGCAGATTGTATAATTATTATAATTTAATTAATTTATTTAATGAATGCTCATTCAAGCTATTTATCACATTATTCATTGTTATCTTTATAGTGCTCTTTTACTTTTTCACTTTTACTGACATGCAATAACATTTGTCTTTGTCATTATACAAATTTTTAAAGTACAAATTAAGCTTAATTTTGTTTCTTCTTGTTTTCATTTGAAATAAGTTTTCACTCTTTTCTAGGAAAGCTAGTTTTAAAATAAAAGTACCATCAATTCTACCGATGTGACCCCGGGAGAGTGCTTGTGGGTCGGAATCCTTTGATCTCACAGTGCAAGTTCGGCTCCAAGGAATTGTGGGATATTCAATAAGCATACACAATGTGAACTGATTTGATATTAAATGTTGGTAGGAAGCACCGTACTGACCTTACACCCTTCGATCAGTCCTCGTGCCATTAAAGAATACATGTCCCACCTACCAGGCTGGTGGGACTGGGGTACCGCCAGCGTCCTTGGTCAGTCTCAGGAATGGCTGGGGCTTTGCCCTCGCTATCGTGCCCGCTCGGGTCCATAAAATACATAGTCACTTTGTTTTAATAGCAGTGACACAATAACAAATTTCTTTCAAAGCATTGTATATTGTCAATAGAATTAATTAAAAATTGGCATTGTAAAACCGTCAATGGAATGTCCGATTACATAGGGCATCAATGACCCTTGCGGTTAATATGCTAACAAACAAAAAAAATTTTTTTTTATATTTCGACATGTTCCTCCAAAAAATGTTATTTCCTCAACATTGATAAGTTCGAAAATGTTTGTTCCCTGTATTATATAATGATATGATTTAACTTACGTTTCTTAGAATTTATCAATGTGATTGATTTTCTTTACAGTGTTTGTACAAAAAAAAAAAATTTATTGGGATTGACGATTGATTGCTGCAGAAAATAGCTACTATTTTTTTTAGTTTTGCCTGCATAAATTTTGAAGTAGCACAGGAAAAAAGTACATTTGCAGCTCATTATCACCTAAGGAATCTATATCCGGGCTCCGGGCCATTAGATCTGTGATACCCAGAGTAACGATGATTGATCGAGCAATTTGTCCACTGATAGTAGTATGATAGGCTTCCCACTTCGTCCTGCTGTCGAAACATAATTTATGAAATTAAATAAGTGATTTCGTTCGAATTTTAATATAGTGTGTAGTTTTTGTCCTGAGATAAAACTGCGAGTTCACACCGGTGGCTGGAGATGTATTGTGCGAATACAAACCTAGAAGAACTTAAGACCACTTTCCGTATAAAAAAGTGGATGCCAACTGAAGGGCAAGATAAGCTATAAGATTTAGGTCGGCTCCTCTAGGGCCTTGAATGAGTGCAATATTTCTTAGGGCATGGTGTCCGCTTGAGAAGGGCTCCCCCTCGTGCACATCTTTACCCCCTTCTCTGCAGTCTCACCATTTTATTTCTTTTTTTAATACATTTTAGTATTTAAGTAGATACAGCAATACTAAATTAATAGATTCGTGTGGAATCACATAATATTTCGAAATGTATACAATATATAACTTTAAAAGTTAATATATAGTGAACAGAAAATATACTCCTTTAACAAATAATCGATTTTAAATACTAAAAATAAACCCTTAATATATCAACAGCCATCCGGCCGATAATTTGTTACAAGTGCCCGCTTCGGAGCCCATGTGCTTCAAATTACAAAAACTTTTCCAAAGAAATTAACTTGAAACAGATATACGGAAAGAATTACTAATGACAAATATAGATATTATTATATTCAATAGACGATGGATCGGTTAAAAAAATAGAACTGTGACGGTGGGTGAGTTAATTGCGATTTCGCGCTTTTATATAATATCAAATAAACATTATTTAATTAATTTTTGTATCTATTTATGATAATTATTTTATTCTAGGGAGGAACAGTTTTTCATGAGAAATACCCTAAAAATGACAGTGAAAAAATAGGAGAGGAAAAAAGAGACTCTATATGTGTTTGAAAGTAAAGCCTCACTCTTGAAGCAACAAAAGAAAGAAATCTTATGCTGTAAAGATGCACCTTGTCTTCTATTCAAAGCCTAATTAATGTTTTAGAAATAAACTCGTTTTTCTTGAATGAGACATGAGTATGTCTGATAGTTCCGCTACGAACATTACATTTTTATTAGTTATTGATTGATCACCGACCCCAAATTAGGACTGACTTTCAAACGGATATGGATCAATCATCTGGCACACACATGTAAATACATACTTTATAAGATCTTTATTTGAAAAATTACAATTTCCTGGTACAGCATTATTAAATGATATGTAAGAATTCATTCATACTGATGTACAATGTCCAACATTCAACGTCTATAAGTAACACTTCTCAAGTCATTTCTTAATTTTGATGTGTGTCGGCAGTAGTCGTTATGTAGAGAGCGGTAAAGTGTAGAGATGTAAATTCAATTTTGAGTTGATTTAAGTTAACGCGAGGAATGGAAGATTTCTGTGGAAAAAGAACAATTTTTGAAATAAAGGCTTTATATTTTGTTTCTTTTGTTCACAGGTAAAATTGTAACCAACTTTATATTTAACATGAATTAGTAATAAATCATTTCCTTTACAGAGAAACGCAATTTAGTATTTGTTCGAAGAAAAAAAAAAACACTACCTACCTCAACTGATTATCCAGATAAATAAAATCATATTATATGTACACATGCACATTCTTCCCAGATGCCCCTTCACTCCCCAGGCAAGTCCGTCACATTGCTGGGACGGAAGCAGCTCCCTATGCAACCCTCGATTTGTCATGAAGTGAAGACTAAGAGGGCAAGAGAGCCGTAGACGCTCAGAACAAGAGTGGCGATGATGGCCAGAGCTAGGACCCTACGACTTAATACGACGAGGAGGATTGTAAGGGTGCGTGTTACTGGATAAAGGAGTTGTCAAGAGGATTAGGACAAGCGTATAGGTTTCGGATGAGTTTGTAATGTAAACGTGAGCATTTACTACAGTTTTGGGGACTTCGGTATGTTTGAATTCGTTTGATGTTCAACGGTTTGGCTGTCCCCTTTAGTTCTATCCCGTGAAACCAAATTGGTTTTAGCAACTGTTTGCATGTGTGAAGTTTGTTTGCTAGCATCTAATCCTCCTTTGATACTCATCACATTGCTTCCTAAACATCCTTCTATCCAATTATTACCACAGGAGGTTAAGCATGAACGTCTGACACATGGTAAGCAAATTAATTTTACATTGTATAAGTTTTTTATTGTTCCATCGTTTAATTTCGAAATGCGAAATTACTTCTCAACTTGCGCGTAAAGAAAAATTACCATTTATTGAATTTCAACAATCCTTTTTTTTTTTTTTTTAATAATTGATTGAGAAGAATAAAATATGGCAGTGTTGGATATCTCCCTCGAATCTGGTTCTCCAGGGTACAAGACAATGGGGAACATAAAAAAACGCCCGTAAAAAAAAGTACTTCAACAATTCAAGGGCCGTTCAAATTTAAAGACACACATAAATTCTAAATTGTTCTCGGCAGGAGTCAGCAGCCCTGTCACACTTATTTTTTCCCCGGGCGAAGGTTTATACGGTTTTCTGAAAGCCGTAAGTATAACGAACGGTCATAAAGGGTTATTACTCATAAAAATGGGATATTTTAAAGAAGTCAATGCACTTGAAAAAAATTGATTGTCACATAAGAGAAAAATGTTTAATCAGCTACATTGAAGTAATGCATACAACACAGTAGCATTAAAGGCATGTCAATTATGAGAAATGAAAAAAAAATTCGCTTCCTCTCTAAAATAAAAAAGTGATTTTTTTAGATTTTTAAGTTGTGTTTCATCGCCATAAACCCTTCATATTTTCGCCTCTACATATCTTAGTGTGTTCATGTGGTGAGTCTCCAGTTCGACGTACCAACTTGAAACCTTACATGTAGGTTTGAGTTTATTACACAATAACATAAAAATAAACATAGCAACTTAATGAAACATGATTAAGTGTTATGAATTAATTAATTATTTGGTGATATAATTACATATGTTTTTCAGTCATATAGAGTAGGAAATCAAATTAAAGAACTCGACGTCACAATTTATAGTTTACGTTTTACATATCATTAATAAGAGCATCTAGAGTTATGGCATTAATAGATAATTACAATTTTTATCGCCTTTAATTTTGTGACGTATCCATAGCTGGCTTGACACTTATATTGTTGAATTAAGTATTTTTTACTCTTTAACTCCTCTCAGGATATCAGTAAATTTTAAAATATCAATTGTTCTTTCAGGTTCATTAAGTTTATTAAATGTCCACTTTAAAAAAAAAAATATGATAGCTCTCTAATAAGATACTACTTTAAAAAAATAAGATACTCTACTGTGTTAGCTAATTAATTGGAAGTCACGCATGCACAATTGGTATTTTCTATGGCAATATTTATATAACGAGTAGATCCATGAATTATAGTACTCTTGGCTTTTATTTTAAACGTTTAAAATAATTAAACTTATAAAAATAGAATAAATATTATTGTACCCCATGAGGCCAAGGAAACAGATATTTTCAATTTTTACAGACAAATAATCAATTATGAAGTAATTTCTATTTTTTTAAATATATACATAATATTACATGATTGCGAAAGAAAAAAAAACTATTTGGTGTTTTCTTCCAAAACTCTTTACTGTATTTTAAACCAGTTTGCTCACTGAAAACAGTTATAAATGGAATCAAGTGACATTAAATAAGTTATTTCATAGACATATTGAAGGAATATCTGTATTGCTTTCAAGAGATTTATGTCTCGTAGAAACTTTGGCGTTTCGATATATATTACACTATAACATTATCGTCATATGACAAAACTCAAAACTTAAATTACATTAACAGACAATAACGATTCTCATTAAAATGTGTGAAATTCATCACCGATATTACTTCATAACGTCATTATTTCTCAGTTAAAACAAACCCCAGTTAGTTTTCACATAATGCTAGTAAGTGTTTATCAAACTAACATATATATCGGGTTGTTTTTGAATAATCTTTTAAAATTTGACACTAAAATATTGGATCATTTTTCAATGAAAACTAGAATTGCAAAACTAGAACGAACAGAATGGCAGGTCACCAAAATACGATCACCTTGTATCCTATAGGAATATAGACCATACCCCTTAAGACATAGCAACTACTACGAATGGCGAAAATTTTGCGTAATGAAAGAATATCTTTGCAAGATCAACATAGAATTTCTAACCTTCCCAACCTACTTAACTATTGGCGTCCAAGCAGACAAGTACTGATGCATTTCAATGACCAGCTTACAATCAAAGCTTGTCATACCATAAAATAGTCGATGCCACTTATTAAAGTTTATGCCTTCCCAATATCAATGTGACATTTCATTTTTTTAGTTAGGGCAGACACACGAATACACAGGTGAAAACATAATGGTTTCTGGATTAGGAAAAACTAAAACTAAAGAAATCCTACAGATTACTATTCACGAAAACCGTAGGTCGGTATACACAAAAATCATATTGCTGGATATTAAACTAAATATCTCAACATTCTAATGAAAAAATGTATTAAATTTTGAGACAATAGGGGACTTAAATTCAAAATATTCATTGAAACTGGCTTTAAAATTACTTTGACAACATTATTAGCAGCCGCAAAACCTGTGTGAGACATGACTACCTTTTGGTAATCTGAATAGTGTCGGTTTTAATTATATTGGTATAGCGAGCGTGCAATAAACTCCGAACCTGGTGCGTCCAGAAAAGTTTTAACGCAAAATTAACTTAAAGAAAATAAAATGAACCCGTTTTCAGTAAATAGGAAATGAATTATTTCATTTTCTCACATAACGCCAAAAATGATTTCCCTCGGGAAGACGCCGAGTAAAAAGACAATTTTATCCGTCAACAGGCCAAGTTATTTTTATTAGAGCTTTTGGTTGAGTTAGATCTCATAAAAAAGAACACAATTTTCATCACTTGTTCAGAAAGACGAACCGAGTTTTCTTTACCACCTATCCGTCCCATGATACGCTAAACTTTCTCGAACCAGGCTAGCAGAAATTCCCAGCAATCAAAATTTGATGAGCACCACTCGACTGCACAGCTCATAAGGGATTGAAAGCTGAATCCAAAATCGCTAGCCTTGTGATTTCGATTTTTATTATTTTATTGATTTTTTTTTTACCCCAACTTTTTTTCGTAGATTATGAGATTATGAGATGAAGTTTCACTTGTCATACTCAGCAATCAATAGACAAATATTCTTTATATGATATTTAATAAAGGACATGATAAAAGACGATGCATTTTTCAAATTCACACGATAAAATCACAGTAAAAAGTAGGAACAATAGAAACCTCCTGGATTTGCAATTAGTATTTTTGATTACAAATTTAAATTAAATTTTTACACGAGGTGAGTTTTAATTAACGTTCTACTCGTAGAAATATAAATAAAGGGGCTCACGCTTGAAAAATAAACTGAAATGTTTTTCCCTCTTGATAAAAAAAACAAAAATCTTGCACGAGAACTTTTAAAATAACACCGGTATGTGTAAGCGATTTATTAGGAAAATCCAGTTTTGAAAAAAAAAATGTGTACAATCAAGGGATATATTATTACTACGATATACAAGGTGATATTGTCAGTATAGGACTGACAGGATTAAGATAACTCTATAATACCTGCTTTGAAATAATTAATGTTTTATAATTTCATGAACACAATCCATTAATTTATTAATTCTCGATTGGCAGTTAGTCATGAACTTCTAGGTGCCACCTTGGTTTGTCATCTAGGTATAGCATTTTAAAGCTATCTACGTAATCATAAAAAAAAGTATACACAACAAAAAATCGAGGTATCCAGTTTTATTACTATACCTACAACTTATCACACTTTTTCTGCGCCCTAAATCTAGTATTTTTACTACCATCAAAAAGAAAATTTCACCAATAAAAGAAGTATGAAAAAGACAGTTGGAAAAATGGTTACTTATCAGACAGCTGCAGATTTTTATGACTCTGGCGAAACACAATGTTATGAGATTTAAAAACAGAACAGAACCTCATATGAAGGTAAAATAAATGAAAAGTCGGTATGTTTCTTCACACGCTGTTGCGACCACAAAAGCCATTGAGAAAATGTAACTTTTTATTATAGTTACTAACTTTCAACTAATACAGCTACACACATGTTTAAAATTTGAAACCTTCTTAAACTGTAAGGACTTTTAAAAATTGTAACATCGACAAAACAAAAACTAACATAAATTTTTTAATGATTTTATTCTTGTCATCCACTAACGGAACAGTAATGAGTTACTCCATTTAATTACTATATTAGTGAAATTCATGCGCGTTTAAGGAAATTTATTAAAATAAGGTTGTATGTAGAATCTACACCGGGAAATATAATTACCAAATTTGTATTCTCTTTTTAACTCCATCGTTTTGAATTTTTTTTATCTTTTAATCAGCCTCATGAACATTAATGTTTTCCAAACAATCGGTATAAATAATTAATTTTACAGATAACAAAGCTCGTGATGTTATATGCTCATTATCTTATATACACTGCCATGAAAAAAAAGTGGCGCACTTATAAACATATTGGCCCCGAAATATAATTATTTCAACTTTCAACTCTGTTTTAATTAATATAAAACTTTTTCAGTGATATATGGTATACATACAAAGGAAACTCCCAATATATATTTTTTTAAATATAGTTCAACACCTTCGTATAACTCGGGAAATAGCAATATGTTCATAAACTGTTAGAAGAACACTTGGTGAATTTAATTTAAACCCTCAGAGGCCAGCATCAGGGCCATTGCTGACCAGAGAACCGATACCCCTTCTCTTGTCTAATATTGTAATATAATTAGGCTTAGGATCTAGACAAAAGGCTGACTTGGAACGTTCACACACGACTCCAGCAGTCTGTGTAGCACTTATACAGACTAGTTAACAGCAGCTCCAACGTCACGCTATAAAACATGCTTCACAAATATAGTCACTAAAACCAATTCACCGTCACGGACTAGAACTATGGGGGACAACCAAACCTTCGTACATCAAACAAATCCCAACATTAGAAGTTCTCGCAACTTTTTTTTTTTTTTTTTTTTTTTTTTTTTTTTTTTTTTTTTTTTTTTTTTTTTTTTTTAACCTCTTCCTGGGCTTTCGCCCACACGGGGAATCCTCATGGCCCGTGAAGCGGGCGCATGGGTCTGCTCGTCGACTATGGTGCGCGTATTCCGTGCAATGGGTGTTTGCAACGGTCAGCGCACCTTGGGTAATTCTTTTTTTCTTTTTTTATTTCATTCCATAACACATTATAAGTACAAAATTAAACAAAACTTAAAGTTAAACAAAATTAAACGGAACTACAAGGAAATAGAAAATTATCGTACAGAGGAGAGAAAATAGTCAGGAAACAGTCCTGGTCCACTCTGGGACAAACAGCAACAAAACAAAACTATATACATAAAAGAAAACAAAAGGAAGCCTATTATTTCTATTTACACTTTTCTTACTTACTAACTTATACTATATTTACAATTCCTACATAATAACTTACACTATATTTACATCCTTACATCTACCCTAACTAACTTACTTACTATATATACACGGGGGTGTATCCTCTAGACCCTACTCTAAGCTCACAGTGACTCTCTCCCCATCCGGCGGTACAACGCTGGCTTCGCCTGCGTTCTCGCAACTGTAGTCAACGCACCCTTTTACATTACCAAATAACAGAAATATCTATGTGCCAGCTCTCCTTGACCTTATACCATCAAGATTTTCCTACTTCCACAAAAACCTGTCAACTCATCCAAATCCTCTTGTCAACTTGTTTTCCAGTAGCATTCGTCCTAACAATCCCCCTCGTTATCTAAAACAGTAGTGGCCTCGCGATGTATTATAAATATATATGTAAGGCAATTGTTTCTGGAACTGGCCTTCATCCCCTCTCATGTCCTGAATGTATGTGGCTCTCTTGCCCTCTCTCTCAGCTTTAACTCATGGTGAAACGGTCGGAGAGGGAGGTGTGGGGATCTATGTTACTGGCCCTTCCACCAGCTTGTTGTATATCTGGGGAGTGGAGGAGGAGGTGGCTCGTGGACAGAATATTTATGTATATATAATGTATGAATGAAAATTGTTCATAAGTATGAAAGAGTTCTTACATCCTAATTAATAATGCTGTACTTATAAAAAAAAAAAAGTAAAAACAGGCTAACGTTTAGGATCTCTAATGTCAAAGCTCGGAAGCAATAAATTCTCTTCTTACAGGATCACTTAGAGACCATACTTTCATTCAGGTTTTGGACAATACTCTTCTGACTTTATGAATTAAAAGTACACATTATTATTACTTAATACTTATTGTACTTACTGGTTGATTTTCGGTGGCGTTTCGTAAATAATATGGATTTTATTTTTGAAACTGAAATGAAGATCGGCCCCTAAATATATTACATGAGAACTACCCTACGGACAGCTATAAGATGATAGGCCCTACCGTGCTCGTAAATCAGTCCGATTCTCAGGCACAGGACAGGTAATTTTCAAAATATCTCACCTCACCTGCTCGTAAACTATTAAAAATAAACTCGCTCAAAAAGTTTCAGAGCCATTATTCTAAGACCAGAGACACCACGACGTCCTCTCGGTTTTATCTGCTTTTAAAACCATTTTATGACAGAACTGTGCAGGGGCTGGAGAGAGACTTGAAACACTGCTTTAGAGCCCTCAATTCTCCCGTTTCCTTTTCCCTTCTCAACTGATACAGAACGTGACTTTTCTTAGTTTCTAGTCTCTATTTCATTTCATAATTTTGCTAACTTTCTCTTTACAATTTCTCTATCTTTTGCTCTCTAAACTGAAATAATTGACAGAAATAATGAAACTACGAATTTTCATCTAAACGAGACAATGTGAAACACTCTACATCACGACTCCCTAGCCCGTTAGTCTTTTGTTTATAATAGTTAAATTATGTTTATAATATCCTTCCCAAACAATTATTGATCAATAGTTTGTATCACCATTTCGGACTGATATCAGTCCATACTCAGGCAACATCGACAAAAACCAAAAAACTTTAGCTGCAATTTTGCCAATATTAATATTTCAATCAATTAGGAATAATAAGAAAACTTTATTCACAATATAATTTACTACTTGTTACTAAATTGCATGTTCGGTCTATGTCACTGTATTGGTCATAATGTAATGATAAATACAATTTTTTTTAAACCGTAGGAAAAGTAATATAAAAGCCTACTCAAGAAAAAAATACCAACAAAAACCTCATTTACAAATAAAATAAAAATAATAAGATAATCGTAGTCAATATTTTTATGTACACATCAGGTGTTTTTGGGGGGGGGGGGACAAAAAATATATTTAACCTATTTCATACTTGGATTTTGGAATCCCTACTCGAAATTCAACTCACAAATTTTAATTTAGCAACACATGTTTAGTTCAATTATGAGTGCATTTTTGCTTTAGTTACCAATATGTCTGAAAAGTTTCCGACCTAACAAAGCTTTTATTTATTTTATTATCATCTTCATGTTGAGGTCGGAAACTTTTCAGACCACCTGTGTACCGTACGAAACCAAAAACCTTTCACTGCAATTTCTCCAATATTAATATCTCTGACAACTTGCAGCTTGGTATATTTCTTGCAACTTCCGTAGTGGATTTTCATAAGCTATTGTTTTGTTTAAATATGTTTCAGTCTGAAAACGGACAAATTGTGGGGAGTTGTAAGACTTTGAGCATTGTGGTTTTTTTTGTGTGGGAAGGGTAGTTACTGATGATACGCCTTACTAAGTTCAGGATTTTAGTTTTTGCAAGTGGAGCTCCAAGTAGGTTATGTGCAATCGGATGACTGATTTGTAGAGAATAAATTTGTTTTTGGGACTTAACTGATTTTCACTCAATTTAAAACATAAGCTTATTAATCCCATATTTTCTCATTCAAATAAATTAAATCAGTCAACAAAACGATATTTTTTTAAATCTTTCCTGGCAAGGAAGTCATTGTTTTATTTAAAAATAATTTATATTATTCAGTCTGTACTTTAATGGGAACAAGTTATAGAGGGAGTTAGTTAGTTAGTTATTAAGAATTGTCAGTGTAATGAGCTCCTTAAAACGCTTCCAAAGCTGTTGTCAAATTTCGCTACTGAATTAAATTTAAAAATTCAACGCCGTCCCCATGCTTGGAACACGTCGAAAATCGTTTCGAAGATTATCAAAATAAACGCTTTGGGGACTAACAATAAAAATCGTGTACTGCATGATGTTCCCGTAGGGTTTGATAGTGTTTTTTGGACAATATTTTAGCTGTTTACATTGTTTTTATTAAAGAAACTTTCCAGACCCTGAAGTAGTATAACAAATAAAATGAGGTATTTGTGGTAAATATACCAATTAGTTATTACATAACGGTTTAAAATGTATTAAATGACGTGGACTAAACTAAGCTCCTTCACGTACTTTATTCTATATTTTATTTATCATTATTTTATATACTTTCGTAGTTGATTTTTATGATTTGATAATTTTAGTCAGCGAAAATAGATCTGACGAGGCAACAAACCCATGGATCGATAAGTAATATTTTGCATAAAATATTGCAAAGATATTAGTTCATTACTATGTATTTGAGTACAGAAATTAAATGAAACCTTTGAGGTTTTATGAGAAACAGAGAAAAATAGAGCAACGGGGTATGACCTTTTAAAGCTAGTCAAGTGAATTAATGTCAGCAATAATAACGGAGACTCGTCATACTAAAGCGGGTGTTCACGTTTTTTTTTTTTTAATTTTAAAATATTATTTTACTATACTTTTTATGTTTTATTCAGTGTTTTACGAAGATGTGCACTTACATTCATCGCAGAAAGGGCTATTATGTCGGTGAGCTCAGGGATGAAATTTAAAATGTTTTGAATAAAACAGAAATTCAGAGTGCACATGTAGATTTGAGCCACGGGCCATTAGGCAATAATCCTAACATAAACACTGTAAAAGAGCACAGTCGAATCACAGCTGGTTAAGCAAGCAACATTGTGATCTGGCCATTCAAAGACACGACTACATTTTGTTTTATATGAAAATTTATCGTAATTGAATTTATATCAAGCTTGCTCTAACTCAAAGATTTTGAGTCGATTTCACTAATTTAAATTCAATATATCCCAACCCTATTACAAGAAATAGCCAATAAAGGCGGTAGTCACAAAAGTATAACTCTATTTTTATGTTTGACGGAGTGGCAGTTACCTGCCTTATTTATGACTTGGAATGTTTTCTCTGAATCGAAGATGTTTTACTATTTTTATCCTATAATCTATTTTTATTATTCTCTTTGTGTTTATGTATTTATATCTATCCCCTGTAGTTTGTATATGTATACGTAATGCCTCTTTTCGACTGTCGTGTCGCTATGTTTTAAATTTAATTTTATATTTGTTGGACAGATATCTTATTGTCACCTTTATTGAATAGTTGAATGTATGAGTTCACAAACCAGTTTGTGTTTTTTAACTACATTCAACAAAAAATATTGAAGAACAACATTGGCTATTATCATCCACCTTATGAAAGTGTTATGTTAGATTTTCATAAAATGTATTTATCTCTCTTTGATAACCTTAAGTCCAACAAATTCACACAAATATTGTTGTGTCAACCTCTTAATTACGAATAATTAGAAGTTCCCCTAAATATCTACTTATATTTCCATATTTTAATAATAAACTTAAGGCATCAGTGAGAGAGGGGGAAGCTGCTAGTGAGGGAAACAGTCACAGGTGTTCAAAAACTCCCTGTTTTGCCCTCTCCACTACGAGAACCGGCATTTGGAACACACCTTCCTAGTGGGATTCTCTGCCTTCGTCTCGCTTAAATTAGCACCTCCTTAAGAGAGACCTCGCGGACGACGGTTGCCGTGGCCCTACAAACTTTACCTAGTAGTGTCTCCCCCAGCAGTCCAGTCTGCCTCTCTCCGGTTCACACTCGCCTTTGGCCTTTGAGATCCTGACGGTTTTCCCGAAGATACCAAGTGTGAATTTGTGGTTATTCCAAGACCACATAAACTACCTATAAACCTACCCTGTACCTCTTCTCCTGAACATAGTGCACTGTCGGGCCACACCTTCTAAGATCTTATGGAGTCAGATCAAAACGAATTAAGCTGCCCGCCGACTAGGCCGCCAGCAAGGGTGAAAGACCACAAGTCCACCCATTTTATCTCTATCTTGGCGCTCGCCGGACGGTGGCTAGAGGTTGTAGAGGCCCTAGCCCGCGGCGGGCGTCCTCTCCCCACCTTGGGGACACTCACACATCTGAACCCGACAAATATAATATGTCAGTGTTTGTTTGGCCTAATAACTGATCAACCTTAAAAAACCTGCACCTTAAAAAGTGTTTATTAGTTGACAATGTACTATTTGTATAGTTTTCTTGTGGGTATAGAAATTTCAAAACTACGAGCCATTTAATTCTTTATTCAGAATAAAATCACGTTGGAAAAACAATCTTAAAAATTAAATTGCAAGATTTTAACTAGTAAGCACATGGACCAGCTTTTCGTTCACATGGTAAAAAAAATCAGAGGAGTTGGTTATCCAGTGCATTTCCACTGATGAAAATTCTAGTTACTAGTTACCAGAAAAATGAAGGGTTCAAGCTGTCCTTGCAATAAAAAATACAATGGGTGCTATTAAAAATATACATCGTTATAGAACTGAAGCTGTTAAGCTCGACTGTAATAACCAGAAAGAGAATTTCAAGGAAGAGTTTGTTTTACAGAATTTCCATTGGAGGAAGTTTTTCCTATATCGGTTGCTCGAACGTCAGCAATCTGAGTTGCAAGATAGCATTAGACAATTAGAAAACCAATTAAAATTTAATTTAAAAGAAGAGGAAATGAAACAGCACCACATCGAGAAGAAATTTGATTTAGACAAATTTGAAAAAACACAACCTGATCCTACAGAATGGTTACATCGATGTGAAGACGACTACAAATAAAATCTGATACCATTAAAATTCAGGCTTTACGTTTTTTTTCTTAGTGGCCCAGCAAAAGGCTGGTACTTCTAGTACTTCAAATCTTTATTGCGATAAATGGTACAATCGGCCTTTTATTAGGCAATAAATAGTAGTAGACAATGTTCTCATTCTACCATATTCACCGTTTAATTATCGCTCATTCATACAGTATTTACAAACAGCGCAGAGACCTCCCAAATCCAGATCGCTGTCTCCTCCCTTGTATGAGTCTTGGGAAGTCCCCCACGCTCCTCCATCCACCGTGACTCTGGATACGAGCCAGTGGAGGCTGACCATGAGTGCGAGAGCTACTGACGCTCAGGAAATGATCGGGAAAACTGGACAAAAGCCAGGACTCCCACTGTCATTATTTATAGCAGATCACACACTGCCACTTTAGTCTCCAAGGAGGATTAGGGATATGTGGCATACGTAATGACTGTGCTAGGGAATTAGAAAGTTTGGATAGGTTCCGATGGAATTTAAAGACTGAAAGAACTGAAGAAATTAGTTCAAGTATGTCGTGTATGATCGTAAAGCACAAACTATCTGGTTGATACGGGATTGTCGGTTTCTAGGCATAGTCTCTCCTTTGCGAGCGCGTAATCGATCAAGGACCCTCCCATACATTTGTAGTTAAAAACTTTCTTCAATAAGTACCAGTAGAGATATAGGGGGCAGCAAAGAAAGTGGAGCAAATATGTCACCTCGTGTCCTTATAAATGTTCGATTCCTGACGATGAAGAAATAAAACCCAGACCAAGGGTCTATAACAAGCTGGAATTATGGAAGAAACTGATTTTCCATTTTATTTCTCCTTCGACCTTCGAGTACAAGAAAGACCGAAAAAAGAAATCACACTTATGTATCTATTTCCAAAAATTAAACAAATCGGTAGTCCCAGAATAGAAAATTAGAAAAAAAGAAAAAAAACTTTATTTATCACGAAATATGGAAAATTCGAAGGCCATACATCTCCCTTGGAGAAGACCGCAAAATAGCTTTCCAGAATTCTATGAAGAGATTCCAAATGAATAAGAACCGACGCCAGCACACTTTCAACATCGCAGATTTGGTATGTATTGAAAATGGAAATAAATTAAATCGAAATGAGCTAGATCCAGTTCGAATTGGGCCTTTTCGAATCATCAGACAGATTTGGCCACCTTTATATGAAATTGGCAGTGAAAAGAAAAGAAAGATTTCCAATTCCTTTCATTCCAGTAAGCTGCTTCTTTTTTTCCCACAAGAAGCGACTTCACGGGTACATGTGTGAGGTGGCCACCATAACCTCTTGCAACCTCTACATGTAAACCAGTGTGTGATCTTTATTTAATTATTGTTAAATAGTTAATATTTAGATTCACGGTGCTCCTTCAAGTGTTTGTTAAATGCAATATATTATTTGTGTGGTTCACTTTCGTCTATAGATATAAAAAAGGGACCTGTAATATAATTCTTAGTTCAGGATAAAATCACGTCGGAGACTTAATCTTAGATGTACAATCCAAGCATGTATTAATTAGAAATATACACTTTAGTGAGACTGCTAGGTGATCTAGTAATATCTCTTTTTGGAGTATTACCCATACATTAATTATTCTTACCGCTTGTTTAATAACCATCACAGTGTTGCTTGGAAACCAAAGGTAGAACTACTTACAACAAGGAGCTTGTAAGCATAATTCTTGTTTGTCCAAATCCACGAAAGTCTATGCAGATATGAATGCCTCATTTGCACCAACCTATGAAACAAAAGTACATATTATCAGCGTTAAGTGATATGTTTATAGATATTTGTAGTATAATAATTATCAATAATACTTCATCGTCATTGCGTATTAACGTCTTTGCATGCACCAACTTCATTGGTGTATATTTTAGTATTAAAACTGAATGAGGCGTAAGCAAAGCTGTGGAGAGGACAGAGGCGTAAATTAGCCAACGCAATAAGCACGACAGTGTACATATTGAAGATACAGAGTAAAAGATACGCATCACCACGTCTGCTGGAGCTTATTAACACGCTAATGTGTTGTAGGTTGTTGAAAAACTGTTTTAGACGCAGGAAAGTCCGATAAAGGAATGTTGAGCTTTTGACAAAAGAAAATTTGAAGTTAGTAACCGCTCAGTAAATTACTATCATTCTATTTCAGTAAATTCAGAAGTATTATTTTGGTAGTATCCTTTTAAACTTGAAGTACTTAGCACTTGTTTGAATTTCCTGAAGTGTTTACCTAAAGCTTCTTCCGCGTTTGAGTGCTTCACGAGTGTGTTTTACAGACTTCGGAGTTAGCTTTTAGAGATTCGGGTAGTATTGAGCCACGATAACGTGAATACGCTCGCTTTAACCATAAATATGCTAGAGAGAATGATTGAGCCCTTGTTCCATGGGCCCATCAAACTCGTTTCATTCTATTTCTTCAATCTGTGTGCTAAGTACTGCGCCTGCGCTAACTATAACAAGTCGTTTTCGTATCGTTCTACAACTAACTGTTTTTTGTTACCGTTCGTAGGAAGTTTATCCTTTATCCTACTCACCAGTTTGGTTTCCGCCAACGACATTCCACTGCTTAACAAGGCCTTCACGTTGTTGATCACATATCCTCAACTCTTGAAACCAAACAATACTGCACTGTCGCCTTTCTAGACATAGCTCAAGCTTTTGACATGGTCTGGCACCCAGGTTCGCTTTACAAGCTCAAAGGATATTTACCGCAGACCCTATTCCTAATCCTACAGTCCTACCTTTCGAACCGCTTCTTCCAAGTTCACTGTGGTTTAGAACATTCTAACTACTATCCCATAAAATCAGGAGTTCCACAGGGCAGCGTCCTGGGTCCATCCTCTATAATCTATACACCCCTTATGTCTCCACTATCACGAATACCTTCTTGGCAACATTTACAAATGACACTGCAGTCCTGTCAACCCATTCAGACCCTGATATAGCATCCCAAAACCTTCAAAAACACCTTGATGAAATCGAGTATTGGTGCAACCAATGGCGAAGTCAATGAATCAAAATGTTCCCACATAACCTTTACCCTCTGCCGCAAGTCCTGTCTGTCCGCTAGTCTTTTTAAATTCGATTCCTCTCCCTGTGTCTGAGACAGTACAGTATTTAGGCTTCCATCTGGACAAAAGACTAACATAGAACCCATACACGAGGCTAAAAAGACAATAACTAAACAGACGCTTTGGACCACTGTACAGACTACTTCGAAGGACATCCCATCTCTCAATAGAAAATAAACTACTTATTTACAAAGTTATACTTAAGCCAATCTGGACATACGGAATAGAGCTATGGGGGACAGCAAAAGGGTCGAACATCAAGTGCATCCAATCCTTTCAATCAAAAGTCCTGAGAACAATAGTAAATGCCCCTTATTACGTCAGCAACAAAACTCTTCATAATGATCTGAATATACCCTACATTCTTGAACTCATGCGTTCCCAGTTCATAAAATAGTGGCCTATCCAACCACCCTAATTCCCTAGCACAGTCATTGCACTGCACCACTCATCCCTATAATCCTCCTCGTAGACTAATACGTAAGTGGCCTCGTGACCTCCTATAAATAAGTGACAGCGGGAGTCCAGGAAATAGCCAGTTTCTCCAATCATGTCCTGAGCGTCTGTGGCTCTCGCGCTCTTGGTCAGCCTCCGCTGGCTCTTATCCAGTGTCGCGGATGACGTAGGAGCGTGGGGGACTTCCCAAGACTCCGCTTTCTCCTTCGCACACGAGGGAGGTGACAACCATGTGGACTTGGGGGGTCTCTGAGCTGTTTGTATATATAGTATGAATGAGTGAGTGAATGAAAATTGTAAACTGGTATGAATGAGATCATTTATCACAATTACTTATAGCCCAATCAGACAGATTGTAATTTTATCATAATAAAGTTGTTGTATAAAAAAAAAAATCTGTGTTGTCACGCCTGTTGATTTCATTTTATTTTAGACTTGGGTCAATTCGTAAACACTGCTAAGCAGATGTATGGACTAGTTTCGCTGAAGTCAGTTTTAGTATGGATCCTTGGTTAGTGACTGGGCCTAGTTATTGCAGTTGTGTATAAGCAAGACCAAGTTTCTCGCTGGCATTTTGGTGCCAAGTTAGTTGGGTGGATAGTACTCTGTAGTCAGTCTGATCAGTTGGTTCCCAAGATATTTATGTTACGTCGAGGTTCCTAAGTCGTCCTAGTAATGTGCGATGGTCATTTTTACCAACTATTATATGAAATCTTTTCGAACTATTTAAAATACACGATTTCTACTTTCACGAATCCCAAAATTCTCAGCATATATTTAAAATAATTTTTGCATGAGCGTTTTTAACGTGACCTCAACGGTGGGGAAATATCGGAGATATGATGTTAAATAGCTTCTAAGCCGTCACCTGAGGAAGCTTGAAGGTTAGAAAAATAGGGGCCTTGGTTTGGAATTGTGCAATATATTGTTATTGCAGTTTATATTGCTTATAACTATTATATCCAGTTACATTTAGTAACAAACTTGCATGCAAAGACCGACCAAAAAACTGTTTTTTGAAAGTATAGCCCAGTATTACGTCAGCAACAAACCCCTTCATAACGATCTTAATATACCTTACATTCTTGAACTCATCCCTTCCAAGTTCATGAAATTCCATAGTAACCTATCCAACCGCCCTAATCCCCTAGCACAGTCATTGCACTGCACCACTCATCCCTATAATCATCCTCGGAGACTGAAACGGCAGTTGCCTCGTGCCCTGCTATAAATGCGTGACAGTGGGAGTCCTGGCAATGACCAGTTTCTCCAATCATGTCCTGAGCGTATGTGGCTCTAGCGCGCTTCTTCAGCCTCCACTGGCTCGTATACGGTAAAGCGGCTAACGGAGGAGCGTGGGGGACTTCCCAAGACTCTGCTTCCTCTTTCGCATGTGAGGGATTTGGAAGCCTCTGTAAATATTGTATGAATGAGCGAGTGAATGATGAATTTTAAATATGGTATGAATGAGAACGTTTATCACAATTACTTATTGCCTAATAAGGCAGATTGTAATTTTAGCACAATAAAGAAATTTCGATATATGAAAGTAGAGCCTCTCCCGCAGCTAGGTTAACGAATACCAAACCAAAAGCCAATTAAACTATTATACTGTGAGCTCATTGCTGGCCGCGAGTATATAAATGAATTGAAGGTTTTGTTTAGAGATTCATTGTTTAGAGGTTGGCTTAGATTTATGAAAAAGAGTTATTAGGTTTTCAACAAATAAATAAAATATTCTACAGTTCAAATCCTCAGCCTTTTCCCGGAATACAAGATCCGGTCTCTCTGACCTTTATACTCCTGCCCACAAAAGTTCTGCATAGGATCCTTCCTCGCTCGTTCCACTACTCTCTTGATCTCTCTTCCTCCTAATACCCAACCATGCTACAGCCATACGAACCTTCAAAACTCACCTATTCCACTCTAAACCACCCAGACTCCAGACAAACGCTTGCTAGTTTGGAAACGATTTAGTCATTATGTTTCCATACTTTTATTTTTTCATTACTATTTTTATCTCATTGTCTACTATATATACCCAGATGTTTGCCTGGCACCTTCCTCGATTTTTACTATTGTATATTTTGCTTGTAGGTTACTTTTATTTATTTAAGTTTCATTAAATGTTTTATTGTACCGCATAGACTTGTGAGTGAAGAAATCTACACATTGTTTTTCTGTTATATTTTATTATTATTACCTTTTTCTTAGAGTAATTTACACTTTATTTTACGCTGTCGTATTTCTTTATGATGTAATAGTTTGCCAGAAATGAATTTGTCATATGTAAGTTATTGATATTAATAGGGAACTTTGCCCCGGAATAAAACTTTTCTTTTTCCACTATATCAGCTGTTAGTTGTGTTTTCTGCGAATAGCAACGCTAAAAAGGACAATAGGCATAGTTGTTGAACCGATAATTTTTAAGGGGCACTATCCTCTATACCCTCTACCCTCTATCTATCTATTGCTAGTTGTACCCCTAGGCGATAAATATTTATATGGTCATCGCCAATACCTAATTGATGAAGCACCTTTCTTTTTTTATTGATTATGCTTGAAAATGTCGACGTCAAGTCTGGCCACCGGGATGAGCACGCATTTTTGTTAACTCGCATACTTATTATAATCATTCAGTCAGTTGATTACAACATTACTATATTGTCTATTTTTATTTTCATATAATTTAGACAACAATATAAATATGTACCATCCAAAAATACGTGCCGCCCGGGGTCAGTCCATCCCAATCTAGTGGTAGGAATGCTACTTTGTTCGTTCTGCCCCATATAAGAAACTGCGCAGTTAAAGAATGCCTTTAATAAACTGCCCACATCGGAGTTCACGCTAATTTCAAATTATTCGGATGAGTTCACTGACATACACACCGCACTATTTATAAAAATACAATGGGATGACTAAAGGTTCCGATGTTGAGCTGTTCCTTGGGTAGGTGGGACACCACTGAGGTGTCACGTGGTCAGCTTGACAGGCTGCTCGCAGGTGCACCACTTGACTCAGGTCCAACTCCCGCAAACGATGTTTCTCTTTATAGACCAATGTCGGGGCCAGCCTCTCATTATCTTATTATTTTTATTTTTAAAGTCGTTTTATTTGTTAATTTCCGCTCCTATCTCCAAGGGGGAGGTTATACTTTCCAAGGAGTCGGAGAAATTTTAATGGTATATATTCCACATCATTTCTCACGTCCCAGCTTAGAAACAAATTGAGATTTAAATCGCTGATTTCCCCCCTGGTCTAAGGCCCATTGAAGACAGTACGCTAAAATAAATTCCATTCTTAAAAAGATATTCTAGAAAATTATGTTTTGAGGAACTGACGATAGAAACCACGTCGTTCCAACCGGAAAAAATATTTTTAAATAGTATTTTTTTTTTTAAATACAAACAATAATTCAATTTATTAAATATTGTAGCGTTCTAGCATTAATACAAAATTGATGTGGATTACATATTGCATAGAAACCATTACGTTGAGAAGTTCTATTTTAACAAAAAATCTGATTTAATACAAAAAATAAACTCGGCTTAGTGCTAAATTGACAAAAAACGTCAAAATTACTAAAAAAAAAAAAACACTGAAATTGCATGTATACAGGACGAATTACAAACGCCAGCTAAGCAAATACATATATTAAACATTTGTGATATTTATTTTTTTCAAAAATGCCCTCACTCAGCAAACCCTTTAATAAACAAAATAGGAAACTACAATAAAGATCCATAAAAGCTATATATTTACAAAAGGCAAAACATATACTCTTGTAAACAGAATATCTTGCCTAATGTAAATATTTATTACATGTTAATTAATTACAACTCCACTTATCATCATTTTTAAAACAAAAAGAAGAAAATAAATGTGTATTCATAATATGTTACATTATTATATTATAATATACATTATTATATGTATGTATAACATGTATATTATATTGTACATTTAAGTATGTTTTTAATTTTCAATAATTACTATACTCTTTCTTTTTCTCTCCAGAAACTATACTGACATGGTTTATTAGCTCACTATCAATATTATAAAGGGTTTTGTATATTTGTATTGAGTTAGTCAAAATGGTTCGTCATACAAATATACTTTCGATATCTGTGAAAGATCTGTTAGTTTTTCACAGGAAATCTTGTCGTGAAATCGATAAATTTTTAAAAGTCGGTAAAAGTACTTTAGGTTATTTATTAAAAAAATTCAGGAGGTGATTTGCGTAACCCACCAAGGTATGGAAAGCCTCGTAAAACTACGCAAAAAGTTGATGGTGTGATAAGGGTGAAATCTGTTGCTGACGTCCAAAAGAATCATTGTCTAAATACTTTTGACCACTACTATATGTCGGACCACTTTTGGTGACAAGTTCAGAATGACTTTCTGAACTTGTTGGAGACAGTTGATAGTGGGGCACCGTGAGCAAAGTTGACTGGAGGACACAATTATATACGAGTATCATTTAAGACGCCGGGACAAGTTGAGTTTGGTTTACAAGTTCTTAAGCCAACGTGACTTTTTCTAGCATGGGTAGAGCAATGGAGATGCCTATCCATTTTGTAAAGGCCTTTTTCCCGTTTTGGCAGAGAAATATTACTCAATCGGTCTTCCCGGCGTTGGCGCTGGAGTTTAACGTGTTCATCGAGTCTAAAATTGTGCTAGAATTATAGTCAGAAGTCACCCCCACGCTATTTTTCTTGAGGAATCGAGGGTTAGGATTTCTCAGGGGGTGGCTTCTTTATCACACCTGTACATCTAATGGCCATCCACTTATGAAACTTTGGCACCTCCCGGTCATTCTGAGTACGTAACTTAATTGTTTGTCACATTAACTTCTACCGTATCCAGCTATGAAGGGTCATTTTAGCTTTGTCTAAGAGTTTCCTTTGTGTCTATCCACTTCATTTAGGTAAAAACCACTGCAAGTTTCCGGTTTATCCCATCTTGACTAGTGTTTACCCTTCCGAAGTTGGCTAACTGTACCTTCAAGGTAGGTGGACTTCCTTTGTTTAACTTTTCGTTTAATGACAAGCCGACCTTTGGTAACATTAAGGCAAATGTTAACGCTAGGAGTCCCATATGGCTTGGTGGTATAAATATATATATATATAAAAAATATATTTAATCGACAATTGATTTGGACCAAGTCGGTACATTTTAAGCTGAAGTCGAGACAAGATGAGAAGAGCAGAGATGGGATGACAGAGGATGGATATTGGCCTTATGCCTACCTGAGCCTCCGACTGCCGCCTACTCGTTAGCGATCAAAGGCCGACTCAGCGACTCGGTCGAGTCCCTAATAATTACTGGCAAAGGCATACTGATCTCCCAGTCACTTCTAGCTCAACAGATATCACTGAATAATAGCTCTAATGGAAATTCTCTGAGCCTTGCGATTTACCCCGAGTTTCTAGATCACTAACAATTTCCTTTTCAAAAACAAACACGACTAATAAATCCTATTGAAATCGGCTGTAATGATATTAAATACCATATTAGCAAAACATTATTTTTTGTTGGAATATCTTTCAAATTAACTTATACTTTTATTAAACATTCCAAGCGATTCTCCCTATGGGGAAAGCAAAAAAAAATTGTAGAAGGATCAATAATTTTTCTCCTCCTAATTTTTTTTAACGGATTTCATATTAATTATGATGTGACGGAGTTGACAACCACGTGGTTTGGGAGATCTCTGGCCTCTTTGTAAATACTGTATAAATGAACATTTATCACAATTACTTATTGGTCAATAAGGCAGATTTTTTCATTTTATATGGTCATATAATTTTATCGCAATAAAGAAGTTTCCAGATTAATTATAAACTGAATCGTATTTTATTTTATATACAAATATTAATTATCAATTATAAGGGGTCAATGACACCTAGGCCTCTCTCTAACCTTATATATAATCAACTTTTTTTTACTCCGTTTAATATAGATTTTTTTTTTTCCCCGGTTTCAATCAATTTTATTAAGATAAAATTACAATCTGCCTTTTATTAGGCAATGGGTAATTGAGATAAATGTCATCATTCATACCATATTTACAATTCATCATTCACTCGCTCATTCATACAATATTTACAAACAGCCCAGAGGCCCCCCAAGTCCACATGGTTGTCACATCCCTCGCATGCGAAGGAGGAAGCGAGTCTTGGGGAGTCCCCCACGCCCCTACATCAGCCGCGTCACTGGATAAGAGCGCGAGAGCCACAGACGCTCAGGACATAATTAGAGAAACTGGCCATTGCCAGAACTCCCACTATCACTTAGTTATAGCAGGTCACGAGGCCACTGCCGTTTTAATCTCCGAAGAGGATTATAGGGGTGAGTGGTGCAGTGCTAGGGAATTAGGGTGGTTGGATAGGTTACTATGGAATTTTATGAACTTGGAAGGGATGAGTTCAAGAATATAGGTTATATTCAGATCATTCTGAAGGATTTTGTTGTAATAAGGGGCATTTACTATTGTTCTTAGGACTTTTGATTGAAAGGATTGGATGCGCTTGATGTTCGACTTTTTTGCTGTCCCCCATAGCTCTATTCCGTATGTCCAGATTGGATTAAGTATAACCTTGTAAATAAGTAGTTTGTTTTCTATTGAGAGGTGGGATGTCCTTCGAAGTAGTCTAGACAGTTGTCCAAAGCGTCTGTTTAGTTCTTGTCTTTTTAGCCTCGTGTGTGGGTTCCATGTCAGTCTTTTGTCCAGATGGAAACCTAAATACCGTACTGTCTCAGACACAGGGAGAGGAATTGAATTTAAAAAGACTGGCGGACAGGACTTGCGGCAGAGGGTAAAGGTTATGTGGGAACATTTATACATCTATACAGTGGGACGACGCACCCAGCATGCCTACTACAGTGTTCCCGGTTTTAGGCTCTGACAATTAGTATGTAAGCATTAGTTTGTAAGTACGGGCCACTAATATAGATTAAAAATATTTTATTTGAAATATACTTCATTCACGTTTTCTTTATTATTGACATCAACTTGAGGTCTACCCTTTTAAGGCATCAAATTTATTATTTGCATCGTATGTTTTAATTATGCACAGTTAAATTGAACGCGTTATCTGAAAACATAGATACTTGCACGCTTAAACTTGTGGTCAAGACACCCAATGTAAAGAGAGTAGTTAATATTTTGTTATTTATTTTTATTATATGTTTTTTTTTTCTATTTTTTTACATGGTGTAATAAAGTAGTTACGATATAACTGTTGCATCTGTCATCTATATGTTTCATCTTTTAAGTACTTTATGCAGATGTACATATGTCAAAACACTGTCCATTAATAAATTAGATGAAAAACTGTGTTTCATCAACCTGGGTTGAAATAGATGGAATGAATAAAAAAATAATTTATAATTAGCTAAGTGGTATCAAATTAATGAGCTCAACGTCCTGATTCTGATTTTGGCAGATCCAGTTTCATATAAAGACACGTTTTTTTTTGCACGAAACTTTTACTTAATGTGGAACAGTTTCTCATTAATAATATCAACCTCATGAAAAATAATGAGAAATCAATCGGAATTCAACTACTTGTTATTAAATGACAATGTTTTTTATATTTTCCTATCTTATTTATATGGTAATAGAGTATCAAATTATGGACCTCGACGTCCTCATACATGAATACATGCATAATAATATTCTAAAGAGCAAACTCTCCAATAAGATACTTTTTGAGAGACAGAGGCAAAAAGAGAAAAAATATTTTTGGAGAGTCTCAAAAGCTTTTATGAAAAATTTCAGTTTCACGCAGTATATATAATATGGCTTATTATAGTTAGGGGTTTTTATGGAGAATAGGTACTATTAAAGCTATCATTAAATCTTGGACGCAATCTTAACTAAACACTTAAACATCTAGGTATCATACTAAACCTGTAGAAATAATATGACCGCTATTGACACCGTATGGCAAACTGTAAAAAGCGCCCAAGTGACTTGGTCCTCCTATATGATGGTGCCTAAATAAGACATGAACCACGCACCGGTTTTCGGAAAGGATGAGGGACGTTAAGTTCATAACCGTGAACGTTGAAAAAAAAAATTTTTTTTGGTTTTGAAAATAGCAGCTAAAACATAAAAAACGGAAAAATACGATTACCCAATGTATGTTCGAAAGTAAACTTTGAGCCATGCAATAAACTTAAAAAATTATCGCTTATGATTTATAGTTCCGGTTCTGTACCGTTTTATTCGTGCAGTCACTCTATTTCCCTTAAGAATCTGAGTTGGCCTCGTGACCTGCTAGAACTAAGTGATAGTGGGAGTCCTGGCAATGGCCAGTTTCTCTAATCATGTCCTGAGCGTCTGTGGTTCTCGCGCTCTTGGTCAGCCTCCGCTGGCTCTTATCCAGTGACGCGGCTGACGTAGGAGCGTGGGGGACTCCCCAAGACTCCGCTTCCTCCTTCGCATGCGAGACCCCATGAATGATCGAGTGAATGATGAATTGTAAATATGGTATGAATGATAACATTTATCTCAATTACTCATTGCCTCATACAAGGCAGATTGTAATCTTATCTTAATAAAATTGATTTAAACCGGAAGAATCTGAGCAGACCTCGTTCCAGACGGCTTCCCTGAGAGAATCTGGTACAGAAACAGCGGCACAACCGTACCAGTGAAACCTTCAAATTAGTTTTGGGTCTGGTTGAGATACTTACTTCAAATAGAGCATATCTTCTATTTAATGTATAAATTGCGACAGTGGGGGCCGAAATAGACAGAGAATTATTAACAAGAGTGGCAATGTAAATTAGAAACCTTTCAGTGAAGATAACCGTTCCAAGGCTTCACTAATTGTTATAATTGGATAAAGGCCAACTTCTCAGGCTTGCCATTACATATTTCACTATTACTAGACCATTTCAGCGGGAAAACAATTTAAATGGCCATTTCTTCTATCAGTTAGCGGTAGTGCCCTTATAAAGAATCCTATGGATTTTTGTTTTTAGTTGAAGCTCATCTGTTATATCACGTTTATGTCGTTAAAAAATGTACTTCTATGCCATTTCTATTGTGCTTATTAACCGCTGTTAAAGGATAGCAGGAAGACTAATCTACAGTTACATATATACGCCAAAAAATACAAATATTAATACATGTATTAAATATTAATCATATTTATTTAAATGTCCCTGTTCAGTAAACCCTCCAACGAAGAAAACATGCATTAAAACGATATATTTCCAAAATAACAAAACGTCTATTCTTGTAAATACAGTAGAATCCCGATAATTCATATTGTCAAGGGACGGACAGTTTGGTACGAATTATCGGGAATACCAATTATCGGGAGTACAAAATTAAAAAACGTAATGCAAACATGTATGTATTAAGAAGTATGTACAATGTAGTAAGGATAAAAACTATGCAATACTACTTAATACTAAACAATAAACAATATATGCAATGAAAAATATGTACATACTTATGTTCTAGATTAAATAAACACCAATCATTTGTACGAAAAAAATCCGTAATTTTTTTTTTGACGCAATCCTTGCAGACGGGTATTGTAAATTTTTTTACATATTTCCTTCAGCTGGTAAATTTAAATTCCTTGCTTGCGCGAACCACTTTTTTTAGTTCTCTTCAGGTTGTGGGTAATCACCAGTCTTGAAGCGTTTTACTTTGCTGCTTGATGTCTGGGAAGTTATTTTGTCCTTGTTCTTCAGGATTGATGTGATCGTGGAACGAGGGACGTTAAAACGCTTGGATACGTCAATTTGCTGAAAGCCACTGGCCACGGCCTTTATGATTTGTTTTTTCTCTTGAATAGAGAGGCTAACTTTTTTCAGAGGCATGGTAACGTGTCACAACGATAACGAAAACGAGACTGAACTGTAGAAACGAAAGAAAAGCTTAGTACAATTCCTAAAACTTTCCCTTTCTCCGCTCCTTATTTCCTTTCAGTAAAAAGAGTACGAATTACATATGGGATTTCCTAGAAAACATTTATCTCGCACTCATTCTGCTCTCTGGTCTCTCACTGTCCTCTTTCTCTTTCTTGAAACAGTACGAATTAGGGGTTTTTAAGCTAAAAATGCGTATTATAAGACGTTTTAAGTGATCTTGAGTATAAAAATAATCCGAATTACCTACGGACTGAAATGCATTGTTTTTATACCACTTACCGACATTTTCTCTAGGGACCGGCATATTTGTGCGAATTAGCCAGAAATACGAAATATCGGGATTCCACTGTATAATATCATGCCTGCATGATATTGCCTTTTCTAAGTGTTTATCACGCGCTAACTCCACCTGTTGATTTTACTATTAGGGAAGATAAAGCCCATCAAAAACCTTTTACTATGATCATATATCATTATAATAGAAGTTTTTGTTTGTGTTTTTTTAGTCCTGCTGTATCCGAGACAGTGCGGTATCATATAATTTAGGTTTCCATCTCGGCAAAAGGCTGACATGGAACCCACACACGAGGCTAAAAAGACTAGAACTAAACAGACGCTTTGGATAACTTCACAGACTACTTCAGAGGACATCCCACCTCTTAATAGAAAATAAATTACTAATTTACAAAGTTATACTAAAACCAATCTTGACATACAGAATAGAGCTACGGGGAACAGCAAAAAAGTCGAACGAAAAGGGACTGGTATTAAATTTTGTTTACTAAAAAGTTGATAAACTTGTCCATAGTTATGGATGGATATATTGGATAGATTAATAAATACTATTTTTTTGACATTGAAATATTTCATTGGTGTAAAAAAAATTGTGAGTCACTGTAAATTGTTTCGCCTACTCATCCAAATCGAGTTCAAAGCTATTTTTAGTTGTTTTTTTTTGTTTTGTGTTTTTCTCAAAAACTATTTCAGTGACCATCGTAGTGTAAAAAATGAAATCATACCTTGAAACGTTTAGCCAGTCACGTTTTTCACAATACTTTTTTTTAATATTTAAAAATAATGGCTGGCCTATACGTCATAGAGGTGTTTAATTTTGCATTTTTATTACTGAGACCGAATCGTGAGGATCTACTAAGTACTGAATAATCTACAAAAAACAAATTAGATTAATGCCTCATATGAAAATATTTTAGTCGGAAAAATTAAGAAAAAATATACGATTAAAAGATGCCCTCCCTCCCAAATGATTGTTTGTAGCCACATTTCGGACTGGTATCATCCTTCAAATACTATATATTATTTTTAAAAACGTAGAAACAACGGATCAGTGGATAAATAAGTGATAACCAAATTTTCAGTCTGTAAAAAATAAACAAAGATACATTCAATAATAAAAAATCAGATACATGACAAGCCAATCATGATGAGCAGTACACCAACATGTTTATCCCCTCTTCTAGAACTAGATGCCCCAACTACTGATGCATTAATCAAAGTTGGCAGACAAGCCAAGTTGCTAGCTGCATCACCGATCGGCAATGTCTTTATACAGGCACTCAAGCTTTGTTCTTGATCGCTACTTGCTTGCACTTCAACTAAGGCGATTAGGCCACAACCATACATATTCCGATGGTATTTATATGGTAAATTTATTTAGTAAAATTAAACTTTTTTATTGGAGTTTTTGGTTAAAATAATGTGTATAGAGTGTTTAAGACTTTGACAGGCCCCAAGGGATGTACCTTGGCATCACCCGTGGGCCTTGAGGTACAACACTTCATTTCGGTAAGGGTACGTGCAAGTAAACTTCAGATTGGTCAAAACAAAAAAGGGAGAGGTCTCTAAACATTTGTCTTAGCAACACGTTGTGTACTCTCAGCACAGGTTAAGTTTTAGTGTATTATTTAAGTGGTTTTCATACATCAGAAGCGTTTGATCCTCCTTCAATACACATCTTATTGCTTCCTAAATCTCCTTCTATCCAATGATTACCACAGGTAGGATTACTGCTCAAAAGGCGTATTGAAACGTGAGGTATTGTGTTGTATTGTAACATGAGAAATACCGTTGTCAGGAGGAATGTTACCTATTTGGGAGTATTTAAAGCAATCTTCAATTACATAATTATTTTTATTATTAAGGTTGATGTTGTCATTAAATATCCAGTCTAATATGAATCAACTACCAATCTAATAGACTTTAATATGTTTTGGTTTAAGGAAACACCTACAAGTCGAATACATCATTGACTCAAAAATATTGACAAAATATTTCTGCTCAATTTAAACAAATGTACTTTAATCTCACTTCTAGCAAAAATTATTTTACTTTCTTTTGATTAACTTGATTATTTGACCTCTTTTTGGGTTATGATTGGTCTTTTTTTAGACTCATATATTACCGTTTTTTTGTTTTTAGTGTCTCCTTATCTGAATACATAATGGTAGCTCAAATCGCAAAGTGTTAAATTAAAATTAAAAAAAAAATTCTTTGAGGCTCTAGTCCAGCTTCAACAATGTTCTGTCCAGAATTTGCGTGTACACATTCTAGTTCAAATCAAATATATATTGTATTCATTATTTTCTAGAAGTTCGTGCATTAATTGGCTATCTTTTGGATCAATAGATCACTTTTCAGATGAACCGTTCATGTTCTAAAAAGTCACGTTAACAGAAACGTTGGGTCAGATTGGATTATAATCGACTTTCTATGATAAACTAAAACTAAAAAAATGACAACTGTTCACCATGATTTAAGTTGGACTAGAATTTTTTTGTATTTTAACCAAAATCTAATCTAATCATCTGACTTAGTGTCTTGTTGGATTTACACTCCACGTACAAGTCTCAGATCCATTGAGTAATTTTTACGACCAATATCGTACAATGTACAAGCATAGAGCCGAAATAAGATCTCATTGTACCTGCAAAAAAAGTAGAGCCTCTCCCATCGAACTCGACGATCACACCTAATCGTGAGGCGGTTATCGTTCTTCATAACGAAATGGCAACGTTGCCTACTCAATAGACCTATACAATAATTTAAAGATGCTTTACGATTTTGTGATTTTACCACCATTAAACCAGCATTGCAAATTGCCCTATATCAAGATATCAGTGGGTGGGAATGTGCAACAGAGGGAAGCCCTAGTGCAGCAAAGACCACTACATTCTATTTATTTAAATCCTTCCAATAAAAGTAAATTGTTACGATTTATTTACTAGTCGATGTTCTGTAAGAAAGCCCTCATTCAGGGTTTAATTATTTAATTTTTTTTCAAAACTAAAAACCCTTATGTTTTACCACTGTCCCTATCTAGTAGTCCGATGCTTGAACGGATCCCAATGATCAAATGATAATAATAATCTGTAGTTATTTTATTACTTAATAAAATCTAAAACGTACTTGTCCACAAAATTCGTGGATGAATTATAGGATCTTTATAGACACAACAGAATCGGAAAAGTCTGAAATATAAAATAAATTACTAATTTATAAAGATATAAAATCCAATCTAGACGTATGGAATAGAGCTATGTGGGACGGCAAAAAAGTCGAACATCAAACGCATCCAATCATTCCAATCAAAATTCCTGAGAACAATAGTAAATGCCCCTTATTACGTCAGCAACAAAGCCCTTCATAACGATCTTAATATACCCTACATACTTGAACTCATTCCTTCCAAGTTCACGAAATTTCATAGTGACCTATCCAGCCACCCAAATTCCCTAGCGCAGTCATTGCACTGCGCTACTCATCCCTATAATCCTACTCGGAGACTAAAGCGGCAGTGCCCTCGTGACCGGCTATAAATACGCGGCAGTGGGAGTCCTGGCAATGGCTAGTTTCTCCAATCATGTCCTGACCGTCTGTGACTCTCGCGCTCTTGGTCAGCGTCCACTGGCTCGTATCCGGTGACGCGTTTGATGGAGGAGTGCAAGGGACTTCCCAAGACTCCACTTCCTCTTTTGCATGGGAGGGAGGTGACAACGATGTGGATTTGAGAGGTCTCTGGACTGTGTAAATACTGTATGAGTGAACGAGTGAATGAAGAACTGTATAAGATCACAGTCAGTTATTGCCCATAAAAGGCTGATTGTAATTTTATCACAATAAAGATCGTTGAATTTGAACATTATTTACTTCATATCAGGACCTGATTCAGGCATACATAGTCTGTCAAAACGATGTCCATTAGTAAATTTGATGAAAACCTAACAACTCCCTTTCAGCAATCTCAAGATCTGCTTAGATCTCCCAAAAAACTCTTCTACTCATTCATATATAGATACCAATAAGTATATTATAAGCTAGTACCTCTTAGATCTAACCCTAAAATGCAGTCTCTGTTTAGTACCACAGGCAATACATATTTTTTCAATATATCATTTATAAATTTAATACATTTTCCCCTAAAATTTTGGGCCGCCCCCCCTCCATCAGATCAAATATTTTAATTTTAAAGCTACCAACAGTCATAAACTATTTAGTATTTTCGGAAATGCTGACATGGAACCAACAAACGAGGCTATAAAGACAAGAACTAAACAGATGCTTTGGATAACTGTACTGACTACTTCAAAGGACATCCCATCTCTCAATAGAAAACAAATTACTAATTTATAAAGATATACTAAAGCCAATCTGGACATACGGAATAGAGCTATGGGGGACAATTGAACATCAAGCTTACTCCATCCTTTCAAGGGATTGTAAGGAACAATCTAGTAATATCCAAGTGTGAGCTGCCAATTTCGTATAATTATAATAATTATCTTCCATTATGATTTCCATCTTGGCACTTCCTGGGCACAAATAAAACAATACGTTATAAATAATTTATTTATTTTTATTTTATTTTTTATTTCAACAATTTATTAATATAAAATTACAATCTGCCTGTAAATAACTAGATAAAATTAAACTAGTTAAATAAAATTACAACATTAAAAATAATAAATAAATTTGCAATAATACTAACCTCTGATGCGGTGATACGGTTGCAGGAGTAGCGTGGGGGATTCATACCATATTCCCAAGTTCACATTTACTCTTTCATTCATACCGTATTTACAATGTACATTCATAGAATAGAGGCATATATACAATCCTTGTCAAATCCATACCTGGGAAGGTGACGACTCTACGGGCGAATTGTGAGATCCCTGGGCTATGTATATATGTCTCTATTCTATGAATGTATATTGCAAATACGGTATGAATGATAGAGTAAGTGTAAATTTTCAGATATGGTATGAATGCGATCTTTTATCTCAATTATCTATTGCCCTTCTAAGGCAGATTGTAATTAAAGATTTGTAAATAAATACCTATAAAACTATTAAAATAATAGCCTAGCTTCTAAAAAAAAGCTAACTCGAGATAATTTGTTTATATTTCAGTCAACAGGATCACTATTGTTACATATCTTTAGTCGTGAAGCTAGACGCTTGGGATGAAGGGGCTATTTAGCGCGATGTCCCTACATAAGAGTGGGTGGGGGACTAATCACTAATTATCTTATTGCTAAATGATTGACATTATGGAAGTAAAGGGATCACGTGGATAGAAATAGTGCACAGAGCGGCAACAGGGCTTGTCATGTATTGCGGCTTCTCACGCTTCTAATTTCGAGACGGAAACTATAGTTAAATACACCTAATCACCTCCCTTCCTTCTACTTGAAAGCTGAAACTGTTTCTAAAACCTAAAACGCAACAACTATCCCATATATTTCCTTATTTATCCCATAAACAACCTGGCATATCACAAAGAAACTGTTTAAGTTCAATTAGATGAAAGCGACCATCGGCCGATTAAAAAACTTGTATCGGGGCATCAGAATTTAAATTGTTATCAATGAGTACACGGTGAATGAGTCCAAAAAGCTTAATAAAACAACTAAACATTTAACTGCTGTATTTTAAATCACAGACCGAAGAGGAACTTTCCCCAAGAGGAGAGCGAAAAAACTATTCTTGGTAGAATATATCTTTGCTTAAAAGGAGTTAACAGGTATTAGAGATAATACAGAAAAACAGCCCTGTGAGTAAGTAAACTTAAAACAAAACAGACCAAAAATCCAAGCTCAATTCCTCATTCAGGAAAAACTATGCAACTATCCTGCTAAAACCAAGAAGTTCTCCAGATATAGATGGGACTTTAAACCCTGGAGTCAAACCAAACAAGTGACTACTGAAATTGTTTGATAATAGTTGGCGAGAAGGTCAAATGCCAAAAGTTGAGAAAGAGGGGGATTTCCTGAGATGCCCAAACCAGAATCATTTTTAAAATTCCCTTTAGTTCACATCCTTATCCCACAGCCTTTATTAAGGAGATATTTCGTCTGACACTTGCTCTTTTCAAAGCTTTGCTCCAAGAAAGCGTTGATCTGTTGCATCTCCTTCCTACAACATTTTTATCCGAGAAAGCTTTGGCTGGCCACATCAAGAAAAGGCCGAACCGGAAATTACAGATTAACCATAAATGATCTGCGATTCTGGTCAGAACAAAATAATTATTGAAATCGATGCTTGGTCCAAAACAGCTGCACAAGCAGCATTCTTCGTTAACCCTGAAAGGTATTATGACTAGAATGAAAAGATTTTCTTATTTCCAGACACGGCGGTTATTATGTTTGAATCGACTAATAAAAAGAGGCCAAGACGGTCATCTCCCGGTCAGGTAACGATCATTCTTCAGTTTCTGTCATCTAAAATTGCGGGAAGTGGTTAAAGCGCCTGTATAGCACATAACAAAAAAAAAAAACCTCAAAGCAGAAATTTCCGCCAAAACAAAGACAAGAGAGGAGACACTAATTATGTGCCCCTCATTACAATGGTTTTGTTTGTTTCGTTAATCGGGAAACCTCCCCCACCCAACCCCTAGGACCCCCCCTAACCACCCCACAAGCCGAGGGCCTCAGAAGCCATTATTTCCAGAGCCGGCTATCTCAACAAAGCTTTTTCATTCCCCGCTCTCCTGTTTCCTTTGAGTCACCCGTCCCTAACTGCCCTCCTACATTAGTATAAATGTTATCCCGGCATAATTTTGTTTTATACCTCTATTTGTACCAGTGAAAACATATTATATTCCATTAGCGCATCTAATAAAGGCGTCTGTGTTGGCCTTGAATTCATTAATAAGGAATTAACTAAAAACAAAAGCACAAAATCTGATTCATGTTTCTTCATAAAAAAAAGACAAAAATTATAAATTAATAGTGAGTTCAGAGACCCAGAGTAGGTATGAGGCGAAAAAATTGTTAGGAAGTTATTTAGGTTGAATGAAAAAGCAAGATAGATTTTCACCACTCGAAGCCGACTCCAGACAAATACCCACACTCAAAAATCGCACAATAGTTTTTGATTGTCCACATCCGGTAAATCGTCAGCAGGAAATGAGTGACGCTTGTTTTATATTACGTGCAATTCTATGACTCTAGTTTACTTTTCAGTACTACAATAATTTATGGACGACTCATCCTTATTTCTAATAGGCTTGTTTTAATTTTAAATATATATATTTATTTCGAAAAGAATTTAGCTAATGATAATCGAAATTATTGAGCTACACAATAAAGCAAAATGCTGATATTAACTGAAATTGCAACCTGCTATAAAAAAATTCCCCTAGGCGGAAATAATTGAAGGTTCTGAAATACAATTTCAGGATGAATGTCCTCTCGTGAGTCGTTTGGAAGCAGAACAGAAAGTTTAAAATTATGAAACATAGGAAATCTCGTAAATTGGGGAAACTTCCACTAGGCCGTTTAAGTTCTGGCCGTTTCAGCCAAGCCCGGGACTCGGTTATGCCAAATTACTGCCCAAGCAACTTTGTATTCATTTCAGCCCAATTTGACGTAAAATAATTGATAACAATAATACATGATTTAGCTTTAATTAAATTCAACCAATTTTTTGTCCACTCAATTTTTCTATGGTAGCTCAATCTATGGAGACAGGCAGGATTCAGACACGGACATTCTGGTTTCCATCCAACAGCTCTATTGGAGCTCAATAATCAATACCTATATGACATTAAACGTCATTAATTATTCATATTCAAAACTGACAAATTACCATTAGATATTGAATTATATTTATTTTGTTAATTAATCGGATAATATACCTAAAAATTATAAAATCCAGCAAAATATTTTTAATGAACATGTTAAATGTCAATATTAATGTCTCCTTTTGTTTAAAGTTTATCTCCGGTGACCGAGATGGTTTGACTAATCAAAATAAAACAATTTTTAAAATAATACTGAGTAGATTTTTACAATCATTAAATAAGGTTTCGTCCAGTGTCTTTCGATATCGTTTCTCCACTTTCTAGGTCGTTTGTTTAGTTTAGAAAGAGTTTTTAAAAAATACAATTATTTCATGATTGTGATGACAATTGAAGAAACATATTTTAATTCGTAATTTTTTGTTTAATTGTGAGGTCTTTGGGTCAATTGTTACAAATTGTTCTAAAACATAGTCTATAAGAGATTAATATAACAGAACAGGTGCTATGTATATATATATATAACATCTATTGCTCAAGCCAAGGGGGCTGACTGATGCAGATGTCACAGAGTTTAACCATGCGTCGAGAAACAACTGAATCATTTTACCAGCTATAAATTTATCTAATTAATTTGCCTCGTATTGATCTCCCTTATCTAAAAATATAAAACAAATTTGTACGTAAAATTTATTGGCCGGGGCAGACAGCCAAATGACTGGCTCATTATTTTAAATGTTAGCTTCAAGTTGGAGAGTTCCTGCAGGGAAGTTTCTGTCCTTTATTTAAAGTATAATTATTATATCATTATTATTAATAACCTTATTATGAGTTGTGCAGTCTTACGGATCTGCAGAGCACTCCATTCTTACCAATGGAACCACCGACAACCAATAATTTCTAGCTTTCATAGTTTTAATGCACTCCTAATTAGACCCAAACGTTGTAATATATAATTTTATGAATGAATTATGGACTAAATTCCGTCTTTAATGAAGTACACTAACAAAAATTGAACCATATAAATTGAAGGGAAAATGTCATCGTTTTCGCTGGGATCTTCGCGTCTTATTGAATACGAGGGTGGTCTGAAAAGTTTCCGACCTCAACATGAAGATAGCAGCAGTCATAAATAAAAGCAAGTGAATTTCGTTGTTCATCTGTTGACAGTTACTCACCAAAGTTTAGCCATTTTGGACGCGCAGTTGTTGTGTAACAGTCATTTGAGTGAGTCTATGTGAGTGTTTTCATGAAAATGGGCAAAATCGAGTATCGAGCTTTCATTAAATATTTGTTTTTGAAACACCAACGCAAATCAAAGATGAGTTGGATTCTGTGTATGGGGACTCTGCGCTATCATTTACCGCAGTGAAATTTTGGGCAGCTGAATTTAAACGTGGTCGTAAGAGCTTGGGAGACGATGAACATTTGGGACGTCCAAAAACTGCAACTACCGACGAAAACATCGCCAAAGTTCACCAAATGGTGCTAGACGACCGCCAAATTAAAGTGAGAGAGATAGCAGAGGTTATGAACGTGTCAAAAGAACGTGTTTGTCACATATTAAATCAACATTTAGAGATGAGAAAGCTGTCCGCGCGTTGGGTGCAGAAATGTGCCTGTAAATTCTTCAGCACTCAGCAGCTCAATGGAAGAATTACCACTACCACAACCTAGCACTACAAACAAATGTTGATTCCCCATTTTTCACGCCCAACAGTTATGAGGTGTTGAAAAATATTGAAGTAGATGACATGGACTCTACACAAACTGCCACACAGCCTAAGCCACCAGCGAGATTCGTACGTAACATTAGCAATTTTAAATTAAAATGAGTTTAATCGTAGATACGGGCAAATACACGTGTCTCAATCGGTCTCGGGAGACAAAAATTTCTCCGGACACTGCCAATATATGGAGCGATAGTTAAATACTTAGAAGAAACCAAGCCTGACTTCCATACTTACCAGTTAAAACAGGAAAGATCGCTACGAGTAGTGATCAGAAATCTTCACCCGACCACACCAGCTGATAAATTGAAGACGAACTCTCAGCTCTCGGTTTCGCCAAATAACAACCGTTTTACGTGAAGACAGGGAACAAGACGAAGCGATCAAGACACCATTGCCCTTGTTCTTTGTCGATATAGAGCGAACACCAGGAGTAGAAAAAATATACGAATTGACCCACCTGTATTACACAAGAGTACAGGGTTAAAGGTTAAAGGACAGAGTAAAAGGTTGAAAAACCTTACCCCAAACGTGACATAGTCCAATGCCATAATTGCCATGCATATGGGCACACGAAATCGTACTGCCACCACCCTCCCAAGTTTATAAAGTGTAGTGGGCAGCACAAAACTGAAGAGTGCAACGCTTACAAAATCCTCAAGTCCAGGAGCGAACAACGTCCTCGGCCAGAAAAAGAGAAGCAAGCCACAGGTAGCACAAGAAGCTTCCCAGCCAGAAATTTGAGGCCTTCTGTCACTTTTGCCGATGCCGTTCGCAACAGAGAGCAGTCACAGGCACCGCCTACTACCTGTCCGCAAGTCCATCTTCCTCAGCCTTCCGTTCGTTCCGTCAACCCACAAACATCCCATCCTCAACCACCTATCTCCCATATTCCTCCCCCTATTAGTTCTTCGGACACGAAACCTCAGACACCAGCCTTTTAACCTCATTCCTTACAGAGTTCAGAACCCTAAGTACCCCTCTCATTTCTCTTCTTACAAATATTGTCTACTACCTTATCCCCGTTAAACAAAATCCGTAAGTGGATACTTCCGACTCCTTATCCATTCTCCTTTGGAATGCGAATGGTGTTTGCACCCACACTAACAAACTGACTCCACAACAAGCACATATACGTAGCTCTTATTACTGAAACAAGACTTACGAGTAAACGACCATTTACCGTTCGACAGTACCAGACTTATCGAACCGATCACCCAGATAGAAGAGCTCATGCAGTTACTGCTGCCATTGTCCATAACTCCATTTCCCATCACATAGTTCCGTTGGTAGCACATGATTTCCTTCATTCCACTGTAGGGCCAATCAGCACCTTCACTTCCCCCCTCACTCTAGCATCAGTGTACTGCCCTCCCAATAAATCCATTTCCGATTCCCAATTCATCTCCTTTCTAGCCTCCATCGGACATTCCCTTGTAGGTGGGGACTTTAATGCGAAGCACCAACATTGGGGATCAAAATCCACGTGCTTTTCTGTCTGCACTCACACGGAAACATTGCTCCACTATCTCTCCTGACCACCTTCTGGCCATCAGATCCCAACCGAAATCCAGATCTCCTAGACTTCTTCTTCTACAATAGTTTAGGAACACTAAACTATTCACTCACGCGCCTCGATGGCCTCTCCTCGGATCATAGTCCTTTATTAATAACTATTTCCCTGAAACCTATTCACAAACTGCCTCTTCCTTCATTTACTAGGGGCCCAATTGACTGGGACCAGTCCGCCAGCTCCTTACAGATTCCTTAGACCTCAAAGTGTCCCTGAAAACATCCCATGGCCTAGACGATGCATTGCATTCTTTCACTACTCTGGTCCAGAGGTCGGCTTGGGAGGCATCGCTGCCCCGACCGTCATCTAAAAAATGCACAATCAAAATCGTTTACTTCAGTATCTCAAAGACCTAATTCAAACGCCACTCCAGAACAGTATGGCAAAGATCCCGACATCATGCTGATCGCAGCACGTACAATCAGTACTGCAGATTGGTAAAGTGGCAATTGGCATCCTTCCGTTCTCATTCCTTCAATTCCCACCTCTCCTCTCTGTCTACCAGGGATATCTCCCTGTGGAATGTAACTAAAAAAATCCTAAAGTATCATCCTGTTTCACACCCACTCCGTCGTGATGATGGGTCCTGGGTGGCTTCGGATGGGGATAGGTCGGAAGAATTCTCTCTGCTTCTTACCCATACTTTCACACCTCAGCTTTCTCATCAAAACCATACTCACAGCACAACTGTAGAAGATTACCTCACTTCACCTATGCCTCTCTCACTTCCACCAAAAGCCGTTAACCCCTCTAAGGTCAAATACCTTCTGAAAAACTTACCTTACCGAAAATCCCCTGGATAAATTCTCCTTACTCCTCAAATTCTCAAACAACTTCTCCTCCTAAAGCCATAATCTTCCTAACCTACATCTATAATTGCATTATTCGAACGACGCACTTTCCTCTCCTCTGAAAACATTCCATTATTGTCTTACTCGCTAAACCCGGTAAACCACCCAACGATCCCACATAATGATCCTAAGCGGAATTAACTATTGTTCTCAGGTCATTTGATTAAAAGGATTGGATACACTTAGTGTTTGACTTTTTCGATGTCCCCCATAGCTCCTAAACCATTCCTTTTGTCCAGATTGGCTTGAGTACAACTTTGTAGATTAGTAATTTATTTTCTATTGAGAGATGGGATGTCCTTTGAAGTAGTCTGTACTGTTTTGTCCAACGCGTTTATTTAATTATTGTATTTTTAGTTCCGTGTGTGGGTTCCATGTCAGCCTTCTGTCGAGATGGAAACCTAAATACCGTACTGTCTTGGATACAGGAAGTGGGTTGGAATTTAAAAAAACCTAGTGAACAGGATAAGATAATGTAGATGTTAAACATGAGTTGTAAATTTTATGTTACTTAACTTTACTCTTTCTGATTATTGTAAAACCAACATCTAGAAAATAATGCGGGCATCAATGACCCTTGAGGTGGACCTAAAAAAGTTAGCAAAACTTTTTTTCACATAACTCTATTTTAACCAGAATCTAGCATATTTTGAGGTAATATATGCCTTCAAAAATAAATCATTATTAAGACTTATGTCACAAAACACACATAGTAGACAGACGAAAGACCTGAATGAAAGTAGAACTTCTCCCTTCTGTTACAACTATTTACATGGGTTCCACTCCTGTTATCTATCTATTAACCCGTCTTAGGTATTATATAATAACATGATTGTACGATAACGAGTGTCACAGTGGAGTGGAAAGGGTGGACTGCTTCAATCCGAGAAGTCTCTCAGGCTATTTTAAGACGTCGTCTCTCTAAAAATAGTCTGGGGCTATCTCATTTGGGACAAGCGCCCATTTCCACCAGTTCATTTTATTTGTCTGCTACTGGACTGATTTTGAATCGCTAATTTTGAATAAACTTTGTTGAGGCTAGAATCGATATTTAATAAAACAAACTGATTAAGTTTCCTTTTAGTCACAAACCAAACAATTTCTGTACCTAGTTTTTATTTCTCTAAAATAAGCTTCAGGCTGTGTCAATACTTTTTATTTTGGATGATTTATGTAAATGAAACTGCTTAAATATTTTTTTAGAAAGTGTCAAGTAGAATTTATTTATTATTATTTATAATTAAAAGGGGACAACATCTATTTAAATTTATTCACATAATTAAAATATGTACGTTATATTGTGAGATATAGCCGTGGCCACTTTGATTGGAATAAACCACTATGCATTGGTGGTGCTTTGGGGGGAAAAGCCCTTATCCCTTTGAGCTCAGTGCAGAAGTGGCGTCGGAACACCCTGGTCACCAGAAGTGATTGCCAATCTTCTCGATTCAGGTCTTACCCGTTCCCATTGGAACTTTCTAAGACACTAGCTGACGTCGGCCTACCAACCTCATCAGCGACGGACCTTCCGTCAGGAACGCCACCCAGCTGTTGCCTGTTCGTTAAAAACATCGTTCTCATCGGCATCTATGCGTGACTATACTCAGTTTCTTTATTTCAAATTGTTTTTAATTCAAATCTCCCGGATATAATTTCTTTACTCTTCAAATTCTCCAACAACTTCCTCCTAAAGCCATAATCTTCCTAATCTACATTTATAATTGCATTATCCGAACGACGCACTTTCCTCTCCTCTGAAAACATTCCATTATTGTCTTACTCGCTAAACCCGGTAAACCACCTAATGATGCCTCACCATACCGTCCAATTAGCCCCCTCCATATCCTTTCAAAAATATTTGAAAAACTCCTATTAAAACGTCTACTTCCATTGTTGAATCCAAAAACCTTTTTCCTACATACCAGTTTGGTTTCCGTCTATGACATACCCCTTCTCAACAAGGCCTTCGCGTTGTTACTCACATATCCTCAGCCCTTGAATCCCAACAGTATTTCACTGCTGCCTTTTTGGACATAGCTCAAACTTTTGACAGGATATGGCACGCAGGTTTGCTTTACAAGTACAAAAGATATTTACCACAGTCCAACTATCAAACCGCTTCCACCAAGTCCACTGTGGCTTAGAATATTCCAATTACTATCCCATAAAAGCAGGAGTTCCACAGGGCAGTGTTGGGACCCATCCTCTACCCCCAATACCTTCTTGGCCACCTTTGCAGATGACACTGCAGTCTTGTCATCCCACTAAGACCCCGATATAACATCCCATAACCTTCAAAAACACCTTGATGAGATCGAGCATTGGTGCAACCAATGGCGGATCAAAGTTAACAAAGAAAAATGTTCCCATCTTACCTTTACCCTCTGCCGCAAGTCCTGTCCACTAGTTTTCTTTTTTAATTACATTCCTGTTCCTGTATCCAAGAAAGTACGTTACTTGGGCTTCCATCTCGACAAAAGACTGACAAGGAACCCATATACAAGGCTAAAAAGACAAGAATAAACAGACGATTTGGAAAACTGTTCAGACTAGTTCGAAGGACATCCCATCTCTCAATAGAAAATAAATTACTAACCAACAACGTTATACTTAAGCCAATCTGGACTGGACGGATTGGAGCTATGGGGCACAGCAAAAAAATCGAACATCAAGCGTATCCAATCCTTTCAATCAAAAGTCTAGAAAACAATAGTAAATGCCCCTTATTATGTCAGCAACAACCCTTCATAAAGATCTTAATATACCCTACATGAACTCATTCTTTTCAAGTTCATGATATTCCATAGTAACCTATCCAACCACCCTAATCCCCTAGCACAGTCATTGCACTGCACCAATCATCCCTATAATCCTCCTCCTTGGAGACTGAAACGGCAGTGGCCTCGTGACCTGCCATAAATACATAACAGTGAGAGTCGCGAGGGAGGTGACAACCATGTGAATTTGGGAGGTCTCTGGGCTGTTTGTAAAAACTGTTTGAATGAGCGAGTGAATGAAAATTGTAAATATGGTATGAATGAGAACATTTATCACAATTACTTATTGTGTAATAAGGCAGATTGTAATTTTAGCACAATAAACAAGTTTCAATTGCAAATCAAACTGAATCCTTTAGTGGAAGGAATGGTTTTTTTTTTATTCTCGGCTGGCTCTGTAAAATGAAAATTTTGACACATATTGTAACCGATCTCTAGAATTAACGAAGCTTTTTAATAAATAATATTCATTTACCATTTTACACTTTTATTAGAAATTTGCAGGAAGCATATGGCGTTCTAGAAAGATGGGTGTCATCATTTATTCCACATAAGTTGACATCAGTTTTCTGCACCGAGTAAATGGAGTAAACCAGTATTTCCAATAATACATTATCTAGACTTAAGAGAGAGGGAAAAAATCAAGCCGGACCGATTTAATTGAAGGCATTCCATTTTACGTCTTCTCAATAGAAAATCGCTCAAGATCGTAAAACTGTTGGTTGCGCGTAGCAGATAGCAGAATCTAATTTAGTTCTCGCTTCTAGCCAAATAGCTCGTAACATTTTACCATCAACTTTTTTTATCCGTAAACTAATGAATAAAAACGTTTAAAAAAGTATTAATTCATTTCAGCTACTAATAAGATTTTATTATACTAAATACTCCGTCGCTTATTAATATCACGCTTCGATTGAATCGATTTTGCTTAACTAATATAACTTTATAAAACATTCTTCAATAACAATACTTAATTCTACATGGAGGTCTATGAAGGATAAAGCACACATTCAGCATTTACACTTCGACGAGGGTCCTGTCCAGCAGTCACCTTCAAATCGATACCGCTTCTTAATCTAACGTTTGAAAACCCACTGCACTTAAACAATTAATTAATAAACTGATTTGGACATACTGTGGACTGTGGGATGCAGCCAAACCTAACCTAATATTCCAAACCAAAGTCCTTAGAACTACTGCCAAAGCTCCCTTCAAAATCTCAAGTACTTACCAATTTTCAGGAAAATTTATCCACACATCCAACTTATGCAGTGACACTCATCCACACAATCCTCCCCGTTGCCTAAAGTCACAATCTATTGTAAATAGATCTTCAAGCAATATATCTAATTACAATTACTTAAACTATTAAATTCATTATACAATACAACATGATATAATTTTCATACGTGCATGTTGTGTTTTCTAATCATAATCCATATTTTAGAAATAATGAATTAGTATGTAATTACATCAGCCTGATTTCCTGCTATAGGCATTATTCAGGTGATTTATTGTACTCCTATAGCTTGGCGTTGTTGAGTTCTATTTTATTTGAGTTCGAAAATTTAATTTTTCAATAATAACAGCGTGATGTGGTTCCATTCCTTCAATCCATACTGACGGATTTCTTTATGAACATCGATTCCAGCAACTTCATAAATATGTTTTTACCACTTTTGGCCATTTTGAGTCAAAATAAAAATAATATAGGTTTTGTAAGTGCTGTAGATGTATGTTTGTATGTAATGTATGTTTCTAGGGTTCTTCCAATTGGTTATGAGTCGTGCAATCATATTTCTATTTGTGATATTTTGCGTATATGGAAATAGTTAAGTGTTAACAATAAAATTTGTAAATTTGCTTTACTTTATCTTTTATAAGGTAGGCGTTGTTGAAAAGAGCTAATTGAATATTACTTGTGGTATTTATCACACTTTTTTCAATAATTATTGTAATAAAAAAAAGAATACACTGACTTACATGTTCGGATAGTGTTCGGTCTATAGGCAGGAAAGTCTCTGGGAAGGAAAGGGACTCTGGTAAGAGAATTGATTGATATAGCCAATGTCTTTACTGCAGGTTTTTTTGAGATGACCCGGGTTCGAGTCCCGTTCCTGCCAGTTTATGCTTAACTTGGCATCATAGAGTTTGAAAGCTTGATTCATGTTGTGTGATAGTTTCTGAATGTATCTTAGTTGTTGGTAGCTATGAAATAGCTTTGGATCACTTTCTGATTCTCTTTTTGATGAAGTTTCCTCACATTTTCTTCGTTGTACGGTATAAAATTGGTTGGTCTTGATGTGGGTGTGTTTTTGTAGATTCTCATTGTCTAATTGTTCATTTCTTCAAATATTGTTGTTGTTTTTACCTATTAATGCACTAAAACTCTTCATGGATGTTTTAGGGTAATTATTTTCTATTAATATTGTAAATTAATGTTTTGACTGCTTTGGTGCAATTGTAATTCTAATTTATTTACATTTCGTCCATTTTGTCATAAATTTACTACCATCAAAAACAATGTATGCTCTTAATACGATAATCTTCATTTCATCATGAGCTCATCAAACTGCCAATAATCACTGCAATGGACAATCCCCGAGTGTTCAATTGTCCTCCAAAATATTTATTGTGTTGCTAATAGGTATGTTTGTTAATAATAAAGTAACATCAAAGTTTGCCATTCCATATTCATATCAATTTTATTATAAATACTGATTATAAGAACATTAAAATAACTATTAGAAATAAAAATTGTAAATTGAAATATTTTTCTACTGTTATCATTATTCTAGAATTTTAAGTATCTGATACATAAATTACATATATGGATTCCAGCTGTTATTGTATGCACACGCAAACGAATTGAGGCTTCAATATAGAGAGGGGTGCGAAGGGTTAAGGGGGGATGAGGTTCATTATTTTTCATTTATTTACAAGTTCCTCTATCAATTAAAATTATAATTTAAAACAGAAAGAAGTGAAGAAAAAAGTGGATCATTAGACGAAAGCCAGAAGCTGTAATAAATTAAAACCTTTTTTTTTTGGAATGTTAATGTGGAAAAACCAAGACATTTGATTAGATGTTATCACAAGGAGGGGCTTAGTAAGTGTAAGTTATAGTTAATTATGAAAAGTGGCCTGTTTCTGATAACATTATCTGAAAGGTGATAGGTGATATTTGGGCACGCCCCGACTACAGTTCCTCAACAGGTCACGCCGTTCCTGTCAATGCTAGTGGCCGGGTATAGTATTTTATTATTATACATTTTTATTTTATTAAGAAATAATTGAAATATTACTTGCACTCGTAGTTAAGATCTACTCTTGAAACAAAAATCTTGCGTGGTCCTCAAAAAGATCGATATAACCTCCGAAAAAAGTCAATTGTTTCACCACTCTCCGCTTGAAATTTATTCCTATAATGAAATTTAATTTATTAGGCCAAAGGGAGAGGTTCTAGTTTCATTCAGAGACGGGGTTATCATACTTCACCTTTTTATCGGATTGTGCAATATACGATAGCGATCGTGAAAGTTCTGATAATCAAATCAGCATTAATTAAATGTAAGTTTTACTGTCGATATTACAGCTATTTGATTTTATTTGTTTAGAACTTGATTTTTAATAGTAAATGTTGTTAGACTAATAAAATGAAGTATTTTTTGGTCAAACATGCTTTAATGATTTAATAATTTAATAAACACAAGTCCTGTGAGTGTATCTCAATATTGTCTCTTCACTCTTCATTTTCCACTTTTATTTAGTTCATATATGTTTAATATGAATGTGCAGTTTGATTCAATAATTAAAATTAAAAAAAAAAATATTTTATTAAAATTACAAGTAATTAATTCTTGCTTTACTTTTAATTATTTTTCATAGGGTAGCTTTTGTTTTTATCATCTCTGGACCATCAAGTAAAACTTCATCGTAAAATATCAACCCTCTAAGCTACGAAAAAAATGCGACTTGACGTAGGTATAGTCCACTTAAACCCCAGCATTTATTAAATTATGTTAATTGTAATTAATATGTATATTAATTACTATAAATTTGATTTCCTTCTCAAAGTGATTTTTTTTAATACAAACTAATTAAATAATGTCACTTAGTCATGTAACTTTATGAAATTTGCTTTAAGATGTATACTTTCAAATGGTTTGGCCGTTGATGCAGAAGGCGAAATTGCGCGCGCGCGCGTGCTATAATTACTAAAGGTCATTAAAACTATTATTAAAATCATGTTCACTACTTTATTCGGCCCCAGTTCGTGTTTAATCGTTTTGTTTTTTTATATAATCACGTAATGCATCAAAGTTAGATATATTGAAAAAGCAAAATAGGAAAAGAACCATTGATCTACTAAAATGAATATATAAATAATACCACTTATTACTTGTGTTTTTTTTCTATTCTATTATACATATTTTATTACTACTTTAGCAAATAAAAGGCCTGTGTTGATTTCATTGAGATTGTTGACATTCCATTTCCTACACACCAACATTATAATAATTACAACATTAATAGATCTTACTTCGATTTGCTACAAAAGATTCAATATTTTGGAACAAGTCCTACCCCCAGTACTGATTCCTCTATAAACAGGATAACGGCTTTGATTAATTAATCAAATCCCTCTTATCTTACCCTTATAAGGATTTCCTTTTAAAAGGGTGGATCTGGTGAACTCGTTTAGCCCCGTGAGAGAAAATTATTAGTTAATTGAGAAGAGGATTAGGATGCCCAGTATGGTAAACCGGCATTAAGTTTGAGTGGTAATGGTCTAGAGCTCACCACCCAGCTCCCCAGCACCTCTCCTACCTTAAGAGGACAACCTAGGTCTTATCTCTTCGGAGGTCTTGCACAATACCTTTAATCTAATGTTGATTACTTACAATAACTCCCAATTATTACAATTTAATTAACTAATGAATAAAGTTACTGTTTAATGCCAGATTGACCTATTTTGGGGGGAAAACTTTTCATATTTTATTAATTATTAATAATATTTTATTAAGACGTATTTTATACCAGTCTTGTTTTATATATTTTTTTTAAATTTAGCGGCTTTTCCAGGTATAGTAATTTTTCAAACTTATTTTGTCATAGCGGCTATACAGCTAAAATCAGAACCTTTTGCACTATTTTTCAAATGCCCATCACCAAAAACTAGTAATATTCTTGTTGATCAAAGGATCAGTATCCTCATAATATTTTCTAATATATAAAAAATTATTTTTTTCTTAATTTCCACCAAATAAAAATATTTTTACATAATTAATGAACTAAATTGTATTTATGAAATTTATGTAAACAATATAAGGGACGTAAAAAGTAGAGGAAAACTAAAGAGAAGTGTTATGTATCTTAAAAAGTAATTGGCACACAAAAGGGTATAATTTAACTTAAGCTCGTTGACTGGAGATCGCCATTTCGACTAAAAAAATAAACTATTAATATTCCAGTCAACAGAACTCGGCTGAAATTGGTTCAATAACAAACCATACTTTCCAACCCATTTCGCATTATATCATTACAAACTCTGAATCCGTTTCTGCGTTACGGACTTGTATGCGCCCTTCGCCATGATGAAGAAATCATTACAGCCTCTGAGATTGGTCTTGATGGATCTTAAAAGTAAAAGAAACGAGGAAAATCTCGCATATTTCCCTTTATTTACCGCGTCTTGACCGAAACGTGCTGCATAGTCTAAGTTGTTTTTAAATCCCCATATCTTTACGATTGGAAACTTGTAAAGGATCATCACAACGGCATCAGTCGTTGAAGGCGGATCACATCGCCTCGTACTTTTCTGAATGGAGATCCTATCCCTTCGCTTGGCAATTTATGGTTTATTTAAAACCAGGAAAAAAGGATGGGTTCAATGGTTAGTTGAATTAGGACATAGAGCCGGCTGGCTTGCATTCGAGCATCAATGGCAGGTAGGTCCTTTGTTGTCTGAACAATGTCTCAAAATCCATACGGAGTCCATTGTGTCCGCTTTATTGCAATATCTGTCTCGTTCGTCGCTACAATGGAGAAAGAACTAACCCGAATAAAGGCGGCCATTTGCCACACTTTAACCACCCCTCGCCCTTGCACGGCCCAAACAACGTTGCATCAAAACCCTTAAACGATGCAAATGGAGGCAACAGTGCAGTCAGCTGTGCGGATGAGTGGTTTCGCAATGAAATTGGAACGTTTAATTTTTATTAGGAGGCTTTAGAAAGCCACTAAACTGGTATTCTCTCTCCTCTGCCCAAAATATTTTTTCACCAGCCGCCATTCTCAGGTATAAGCTATTTTGCCTTCCAGCATAAAATGGTATTACACCATCATGGGCCCAGGATTGGACGAGGAAGGAGAACGCTCAAACCATAATAAAGTGGTTTATATAGATGCTAATTTAAATACTGCATAATAATATCAGGCCACGAATACGTGACTACATATGATGGTAACTTTCATTTTCTGCTCTCTGCTGCAAAGCCGGAAGATTCCCCTGGGGCTCACCCTCCTTTTCTGAAGTACCTAAAGTAGCTCTTCACTGGCCTGGGGCGAAAACCTTTCGGTTTGGTGTGAATCACTTAGCACATCTCCAACTGAAACATTTAGTCCATATACGAAAACAGTAGATCCTTAGTTTTAGGTCAAAAGTAGGGAAAAAAAACATAATTTACTACTAATAAAGACTAATCAAATAAGTACTATTAGTTTTTATGGTCAAACAAAGAAATAATTAGCTGTAACTTTTTTTCTTTTTTTTTCCTAAACGTAAACATTTTATTTTTACATTTAAATTTTAGTTATTAGTTTTACATTAGAGGAACTCTGGTGCAACATAACGGACCACGTAATTTTTATCGAATGCTTAAAACAATTAATTCGTCAATTATGATGTGCGTGTTCTGTCAGTGAAACCGTTTTTTTTTTTGTTTTTTTTGGCGTTCTTTTAAGTTCAAATGAATGGCTGCAATAACGCGTTTGTATTCTCAAGATCTTCTAATTCACCTGGATACTCCAGTGATGTAATTGATTTATCTTTTATCGAATGATAGATTTTTTTTATATCCGTTATGTGTGTAAGTTACAATATTTTTCATTCAGGATTATAATTATGTTGTTTTGCCGGCGATCGGTTATGCTACCTGAATTCAATTAACGGAATTTTATTTTACATAAGCATAATCACTTAATGCACCATATCTAAATTACTCTCCCATTATTTTTATTTATATGTCTCGACTACCCTTTTTAGAGTTTTGTTTATTTTTTTTTTTTTTTCAAAATCAGAAACCCTTATGATTAACCAGCTTTCAGTCGCACCAAGTCAATAAAAATTATGCTAAAAATAACAGCTCCCATGAAAAATAATAAATGATCATTTATAAACTAATTAGTAGTAAACAAATAAATATCTTTTTTTATCATATTGAGTAAATTAAAAAGCTCGATGTATTGATTAATAATATGTAATATGTGTTAGCAAATACTGCAGTAAATGACTTTGGACAAGCTCAGGACATTCATTAATTGAATATGACATGACTGACATCATGATGTTCGCAGATTGAAATCGGTAGTGATTCATCTGTTGTTTCTGTAAGTTTTGATACAGAATAAATTTGTCAAGTTACGATTTAACAAGCGTCAAAGACCCTTGTAGTTGACAAGCCCTAAAACAACCAAACAAAAGAGGATTTAAATGGTGACATTTAAAGTTATGAAATAAAGTATTCAAAAACCCTGTATCAAATGGCGTACACTCTCGAATCGAAGTCTGGCTGCAGGCAACGGGGCCCTGAACTGCGGTGTCAACAAGTACGGAACCTGGCCTCCAATGGAAATTGGATTTTATAATCCGCGGGATCCAACTGAGGCCTCACTCTACGTGCAAGGTATCATCAATCGTTCTCACCCCCCCCCCCATCCAAACGCCATCTTGGATATACTTCAACCCATTCTTGCAAAGATTGATGCGATAACTCCTGCAAATACCGCACTTGAGTAAAGAATCAAGGCTCCTCGTATCTGCAACGTACTGATGGACCTTTTCTACTCCGTTCATAGTTTAGTCCACCGAGAGAGAATGTTTTCTGCCAGTTATGCGATCAAAATAAACATTTACATAATTTCTGTCCTCATTCGATTCTCATGGTTAGCTGTTAACCAACTATGATTTCTCTAGTCACTAATCAAATGCTATGTAAGAAATTAAATTTGTACCGTGAATAAGGACACATAAAATACGGCAACCCATAAACAGTTTTTAAGACCTTCCAATAAAAAAAGGGAACAATAGCCCATTGTCCCGATATTAATTGGTTTCATGCCAATATTTAAAGAACGTTTTTACCGGTATTCGTCGTGTTTGAATCATTGACTATCAGAGAGGTAGTGGGACGATTTTGATTTTGTTAGGTGGTATGCATGGTTTTTACCATTAAGCACTCACTATCTGTAACCTCCCCCCCCCTATAACCACCATCTGACATGTAGGACTGGGATGCCTCTGGACCCTGGTCGGCACTCAGCTTGTACCACCCCAGGCTCACCTCGGTGGCCACCCCAAATGTGTTTAAATATACAAACAACGGCGGTTGTATGATAATAGCAGAAATAAGCATTTTAAAAAACTTTTATTTGACTAATACACAACGAAATAAAATATTTAGCAGACATGTTAATGGTATACATGTATGAGACGAGAGGAAAGAAAGTAACTGTTATTTGTAATGGGCATAAATAGCCTTTTCACACACAGGTGCACGTGCATTTATGACAGCAGTCCTGTTTATTTAACTGGTGTTGATGACCTGAGGCTTTTAGGCCGAAATAAACCCAAAAAAAGTCATGGACAGCTGAGAATGCCAATCAAATAAAATGGAATTATTTTGTCAAAAATACGCAGTAGTTAACGCTGTAAAAATAGAAAAATAAAACTAACTAGACACGAGGCAGCAAATATAACAGTGACCTTGACAACAGTACATTTTGGCATCCTGGTGGTGCACCAACTTTTTGTTTTTGCTTTACAAAAGAATAATTAATTGCATATAACAGTTATTACATCCATGAATTGTTAAATTGTTTTGTAGATATTATAGATATTTTATCACTTTAATTAAATTGGGTTAGGCATAAAACAAAAAGTTTTTTTAATAGCAAGTTCAAGTCAGTTGTCCTTGAAATATTACGTGTGAGGCCTCTTTGAACTTTTATGTGTGACGAGACATCAAGCCGGTGTCCCAGATCCATACATCTACTGTTTGAGCAATAACCAATATAACTCCTTGCTTAAACTAGATTTAACTAAAGCCTGTTAGAGGGACGACACAATACACGGCTGGTTCGGCCCACAAATCCTATTCCGCCACCCCATTGTCGAAGCTATTCAATCCACCGCACTCAGGTCACCCAGCGCTTTCAAGATGAGCCAGCTTTGTGCCCTCTTTTATAACAAATATTCCAAAATTGTATACAATATTAACGATATTAGGCTACACTGCAATCAATGCCTTGGTACAGTAAAGGATGACTAACTTCACTAATCTTTTTTTTTTTTTTCTATTTATTTTTTTTTTGTTTCATTGCCGGAAGTCTCAGCCTAGCTGTCTATATGCTTGACTCTGTTTATACTCTTCCAATACAGCTAACTTTCTCATGGTGTCAAAGTTGGTCAAGCGTTAACAGCACGAAATCTTCCTGAAAATGTGTCAAGCAGATCAACATTCAACATACCGAACACACCACCAGTATATCATTTGGTAAACAAAATATCTTTGAGCTCATTACATTAACTATCAAAATGCAGTAGTATTAGTTGGTAATCATATTTCAGTATTATTCCACATAGAAGATTAATTTTTATAAAAGATTATTAAATCATTCCACTATAATCAAATGTAAAGATTATCGTTATTATTTCATAACTATGCATATAAAACAAAATGACAGGTAAAATCAATAAACATTCATTAATATTCACTTAACTGATAGGATCTACATCAAATTTGACTTAATATTTCATTTTACATAGTAACGTTGTAATATATGTATCAATTATGACTAATAAAAAAAAAAAAACATTTAAGCTTTATATATGACACCATGACTTCATTTCTCTCCACCACAAACTATCAGTCACAACGTCTAAATCACAATTCCAAACAAAATACAGTCGACTCTCGATAACTCGAAAATCAATAACTTCAATTCTTTTATAACACGATTTCCTTGAGAAATCCCGCTCCTTTAGGCATTCCACACCCTATATCCTTCTCATACATCCTTCAAATGGGGGACTCCCCTTAGTGAAAGGCACTCATTAGCCCAAAATAATTTTCCTTTATTTTTCCCACATCCTATTTTTATAAGTTTGAGAGCTAAAAAGAAAAAAAAAAACCTTGTTTAGTTGAAAAAAATGAGAGGATAACTCGAAAGTCGGAGGAACGAGCTATTTACCTCTACAACTCGAAGAAAGCAAAATTATATGGGTGATGGGGATCGTTTGAGCCTTCCCCCTCTTTTAATGATCAGCCACCTGCAAATGTAAGACACAAGTTAACAATGAGTCAACGGAAATCAAAATCTCTCACTGTAGGTGAGAAACTAAAAATTAACCAAGTTGTATGTGAAGGAAACCAGAAGATAAAATACATTGCCGCTTATTTTGGTTTCCGTTGCAGTACCCTATATACAATTTCAAAGAATCGGCGGAGCTTGAAATCTAGGCAAATGAAGGTAGAAATTCAATAAAAAAAAAAAAGGAGACGCTGAATTTCCTGATGTTGAAGAATACACGGTTAAGTGGCTTAAGTAATGCAGAGACAAAAATTTCAGTCTGAGGGGTCCATTGTTAAGAGAAACAGCTGAAAAAAAAAACTATTTTTAACTCGAACTACACAGGTGGTCTGAAAAGTTTCCAACCTCAACTTGAAGATGATAATAAAATAAATAAAAGCTAAAATAAAAGCGTTGTTAGGTCGGAAACTTTTCAGTCCACCTCGTATGCATAAACCGAAGTGAATCCTCATTCCCTTGAAGTTCGAGTTACCGGAAGTTCGCTGTACTACTGGTACCGATAGAAAATTATTCTGGAAATTCCCTCATTGAGGAGTATATAATATAGTTACTGGTTGAAATAGGTGAAGGCAATACTCAGATAAGTTTCGGTCTTCAGCAGTTAAGTGGGAGGAAGGGATCACCATCCCTTCTGGGGAGCCGTCAAATCCGGCGGGGAAACGGCTTTCATCTGTAAATGCTCTGCATAATGGCCATAACTGAAAACTTTGCAATGGAAATACAGTGTAGGCAAGGGCCGATCCATTGCTGCCAACTGGCCAATTTTCACCGTTTCAATTACTCTCCCCTGCCAAAGCATCACAAATCTAATAGTACATCAATTATATGATACGTTACATAATTATGAATATAATGTTATTTTTATGAAATAACCTTTCTCTATTTAAAATTAAACTTTGTCTGAGTGCGCAATTATTTATTTTTATTTTTAGTAGGCGTTTGCCTATTGAGGTATATAAAAGGCTGAAAATCAAACACATTACATGTAAAATAACATTTAAAATAATAAATAATTAAATTGGTAAGAACCCAACAAATAAAACAACAGACCTATGAATGATATATTTTTTCAAAATCATTCTTCGTTATCGTCTACCATAAATAATTGATAAGTTTATTGAAAATTAAAATTGGTAACTCATGCTACATTGAATAGCTACCATATATTTGAATATTGTTCTAAATGTGGTGTGTTTAATTTTTAGTCGTGAACATCCCTCGATAGGCGTCGACTGATGTAAAAATAAGCGTATCACAGACCTAGCTATTTCTTTTTTTTTCGATATGTCATAGAATAATTTAATTCATTGTGTTAGTTTACAACACATATTTTTATTTTATTTCCAGCAGTAATTAACTGTTTTTAAACACATAAACAAGCAATCATAAGAGAACAATTAAGGCCGAGAGATGGTGTGTGCGAGAGTCGGTGGCCGATAGACTTTCTTAAAAATGAATTAAGGACTTTTCAAACAGAATATTCGATATTTCCCAGGAAAAAACACCTAAATACCTACATTTTATTTATAGTACCATCTTCAATAAAAACATTCTAACTAAAATATTTATAAAAAATACAACTATTAAAATTAGTAGTTTATTTCCGTAAAAATAATGTCTATGCGGCTGTAAAAAAATAGCTTAAACACGATTTTAGGCAGACTTTCTTTCACCCAATAATTCTCTCTATTTTGTTTAAAACTCGCATTATATTTACCGTATAGTTGGTTACCAGAAGCCAGAGCGCCTCTGAACCAAAATCAAAAGTCAGAACTTAACTAAAAATAATAACTCCTTCTTTACAGGTAGGAAAAGAACAAATGAACTGAAAAACTGACGTTAAAGGTCATTTAAGATAAATTAAATGTTAATTGCCAGGTTATTTTTTATTAACATAATATTGCTGGATTTACAATTTGCAAGACATTTTAGGCAAATGTACGTCTCATATTAATATTCATAATGTCTTTAATTTTATAAGAAAATATTTATTTTTTGAATTACCAATTAATTAATTATGAACTGATGACTTGCCTCAGATTCTCTTCAATTGTCACACCTACAGAAGAATAAGATAATCACATAAGGTCTAGATCTAATCATCATTCTTAATCCTTCAAATCTTGTCAACATTAAAACTGAATACATATTTTTACAATCTTATTAATATAACGGACATAAGTAATAGTGTACTGTCTAATATAAAGATCTACATGTTCATATGTAGTTATTTGGATGAATGTTTTATTATCGTTGCTCTTGTTTATTTATTGTGCTATAAATTATGTTAATAAAGCTTATTATTAATAAATTAATTAATTAATTATTGACCTTTCATTAGTGAGGCTTCAGTTTTATTTTCATCGAGACATTAGTAGGAATTTAAATCCATGCCTTTGCACGAAAAAGTGATTATGATGTAATTTCTTAATGACGTTTTTTATTTAAATTATACTGAAGTCCTAACATATATTCCATATTCAAAGTTACAAGATCATTGATCTGCCACCCTACTCAATAAATTGTTTGCTTTTTTCAATTGCCGATATATTAATTATTTACAGTATTTTACGTTTTATAGATCAAACAGTATTTTATAGATCAGATCTACTTTTGTCTTAGGATTATTGGCTGTCACGGGGGGATGAGCACACAACGAAACCTTCGAACCAAGTAAAACCAACACTTGGGTTTCGTAAACGAAATAAAAAGGCGGTGACATAAATCATAAAAAGTGACAAAAACTTAATTCCAGAAAGGGTCGAACTCAAACAGCCAAATTCCTTCGTTGTACAACCCGAAGCTCCTTTGCATACGAAAGCACCTGCGTATCTTGAGGCTACAGCCCTTTTTGACGTGCTCGGCAAAAAAAGCTTTTTCATCTTCCATGGAAAACGTAGGGGATGAAGGAATGGTTTAGCCCTTACGGCCTACGTCCATATTATACTCCTGCCTATAATAAAAAATCAACACGTTTACCGTTCACTTTTCTTCAATTTTTATAAAATGTCACAAACAATTTAAGTTCTAGATCAGATCCACCATCCTCCACCTCGTCAGATTCTGCAGTGAAATACCTCCTGATATCCATTGAATCAGTTCTTAAACTTTCCAACGTTTACAAAGAAAATATACGACGCGTTGCTTATAGATAAATATTCAATCAGAAGACAAACGATTAAAAAAAATTCAAACGGAACGTAAGTCGTCCCTTAATGAATTTAGGTTACAACGATATATTGTAATAGTATTTTTAGGATCAAGCGAAATTTATTTTATATATATTTATTATGCGAGGGAAGTGACCACGATGTGGGTTTGAGAGGTCTCTAGACTGTTTGTAAATGCTGTATGAATGATCAAGTGAATGAACAACTGTAAATGCTGTATGAATGATCAAGTGAATGAACAACTGTAAATATGGTATGAATATCTACCCATAATTTATTTTTCAGTGATACTAACGCTTTCGGCGGTTTCATCAACGTTCTCTAAAACGTACATTTTACTCTGAGTAACATATTTATTGTGTTATTATGAGGCATCAGTTAACTTTTCTTCGATTCTATTATTTTTAATATACTTTATAACACAGAAAGTGCTCGTATTAGTGTAAAATAAATTCTGGGTAGACCAGAAGGAGTGTATAATTATTGATACGAATAGCCCACAACCAGTCTTTAAATATATAAAACAGGTTCTTCACATATATAATAAACATAAAATCTTATTACATAATTTTAATAATTTCATAAATTTATTTATGCATGCTAAAATAAAGTTGGCATTTAAACATTTAAAAGAGCTGCTACTCAGACCACTAATTGAGCCAGCCCAGCTGCCAAGGGGCTGTAAATAATTACCGACTTAACCCGAAGGAATTTTCTTCTTTCGAGAGCCCTTGACGGACGGGTCAAAGGGCAAGAGCCGCTTTCAAACAAAAGCTATCCATCCCTTTCTTTGTCAAGCTAAGGCTCACACGACCGCCAGTTAACTAAACAATTTCAACCCAAGGGAAATATGTTTTTAAACGCCTACTATATCCATGCCTTCATACTTAACTTCATATAAATGATTTATATCGTTAACAGTTAAGTATCTCAAGGTAAACATGTCACTTCCAACCTAAATGTTTGAATGTAAGCAGCTATAAAATACTAATCGTTCATATTTTTAACCGAACTTTTTAACAGATTTTTTTCTTGCCTGCGTCATGGTAAAAATTACACTTAGCCGTACTGTTAAGATTGCTGAAAATTGCCACACTCACACAAGTATGGCACGTATCCGACCACCCAAATTCCCTATCAACATTACTGACCAGCATCATGCGACCCTACTACTCATAGATTGAAGAGAACACGGCCTAAAGAAAAAAAAAAAAATGTTAAGTAGTAATCTTTTACAAAGCCAATATCCACATAATTATTTTCCTTTCATGCCACATACACATGCTCGCTGACTGAAGTTATAAAGTAAAGTTTTATTTATTCATTAACTGACTTTACCAGAGTAGGGTTTTCCCCCTTTTCTATATTGCCTATTTTTTATTGAAGTACGTTTTTCAAATATTACAAGTAGAAGTTCCTATTTTTTTTTGTGGATAAATATTTCGCGATACCAAATGAGTAAATGTCTTCAACTACACAATGTCACTCGGATGATACATGTAAAATTCATATTGGTTGGATCGGTTCAAGGCCACAACACGAAGCGTGTTAAATATAACTTAGAAATTTTACGTAAATAATTTAACCAACCGTGTAGATTTGGGATATCTCTGGGCTGTTTGTAAATATTGTATGAATGAGCGAGTGAATGAAGAATTGTAAATATAGTATGAATGAGAACACTGAACGCAATTACTTATTGCCCAATAAGTCAGATTGTAGTTTTATCAAAATAAAGATTTGATTTCTTAATTTTTTTTATTATTGTCAATCAATCAATTTTATTAAGATAAAATTACAATCTGCCTTTTATTAGGCAATGAGTAATTGAGATAAATGTCATCATTCATACCATATTTACAATTCATCATTCACTCGCTCATTCATACAATATTTACAAACAGCCCAGAGGCCCCCCAGGTCCACATGGTTGTCACCTCCCTCGCATCGAAGGAGGAAGCGGAGTCTTGGGAGTCCCCCACGCCCCTACGTCAGCCGCGTCACTGGATAAGAGCCAGCGGAGGCTGACCAAGAGCGCGAGAGCCACAGACGCTCAGGACATGATTAGAGAAACTGGCCATTGCCAGAACTCCCATTATCACTTAGTTATAGTAGGTCACGAGGCCACTGCCGTTTTAATCTCCGAGATTTCTTAATAATAATAATTTAACGGCCCTTACATAATATCCATACAAACGCCAAAAACAATTTTCCTGTGCATTGTTTGTATGTAAAGGCTGTGTTGCGGTGTCTCCCTTCTATAGAACTGTTTAGAGTTAAGAAAATGTGAATTCTGAATATAGGCTTAGCTTTGAGCTGAATATTTCCGTTCAGCTGATAAAAAAAATTTACCTGACAATAAGTTTAGCAGAATAGTACAAAATCGGATTTCCTACAGTCAATAAAAGTTAAAAATTGTCTCTTTCCTGAAGAAAAAAAAATATACTAAACTGGCCTGCAATGGAGCAAGAACATTGGAGTGAGTGGCGAGGGCTACACAGAGAGGAGAAATCAGGTCTCATTCAGTTGGAGACCACTGAGGCGATACTTGGACCTCACACTTATGTTAGCCTCCTTACCTCCGGCACATCTCTGTCGGATATTGCCTCTTCGCTCCACTTTTAATATCTTCATAAGAGAGTAAGGTCTAAAATGGAACGTTCCAATCTTCACCATTGTTATTCATCTATTCTTCTAAACAATGGGGAATAAAACAAAACTTCGTATCTTAAATAGCCAGACTTATTATCATTTTTTGTCATAGCTCTCTCAAGTGCATTTTCAATAAAGCTAATATGGGAAAAGGGGATAAGGTTCGATTTATAATAATTTGCGTTAGAGAAAAAGACACATTTCAGAATGGGTCTGACAATTGGTTCATATATGTCATACCATGTTTGCCTCTTGTGTTAATAATTATAAATGCACTGTATTCAACCAATGATCATGAATACTATATAATGTGTTTGTTCACTCTATGTTCAGCTTAGTTAGCCCCTATCGTGGATTAATTTGCCATGTTTGTGTTAAAGAGCGCTTTCGTTTCGAGAAAGTACCAGGTTGTAGAGCGGAACGAGATTTCGTGCTTTACAGAATCATTTTTAGGATGTCCTTGTTTTATTTTTGAAAATAAGAAACCCTTAGCGTCTTCACCACTGTGCCTATGATTCATAGTCCCCTATTCATCTTAGAGACGTTTGATCTAACATGAATGATTCCTTTGTTAACGACTGCTACCTCTACGATGTATGATTAAGTGTTAATACTATAGAATGTATCAAATTAAAGAGCACAACGATGAATGAATAATATGTAATATATTCTAGTCATTTTAATCGTGTTTGACCTAAAGGTATGATAAATCACAAAGCAATTGATGCTCGAATGAGGCTAGAAATAAAACCAATGAAGGCTTATTAATTAATGAATACCTTTCTAGCTAAAATAATTATCATTTTTCTATCATGCAAGAGAATGAATATCTTGTCATTCTGATTAAAAATACCTATCATTTGTGGGGGGCTTTAGTAGACTTTAATTATGAAAAGTAATTTAAACTGTTTATATAATTGTGTTCCATGTTTGACGTGACGGGCATATGTCCCATAAAGCTACATCATATATTACTAGGCCATTAATGATGCTAAAAAAATAAAAACAGCCTAATGAAAAACAATAAAAGGTAATTAATTAAGTGATTTCTTCTGAAAAAAAATAATTTTCCTATCAAATGTTGAAATTATCAGAAAAACAATTTATTCATTGCATTTACTATATAAGTGTCAGGTATCGGCTGTAGGTCTGCTCCCGCCACATTGTAATGCTTGGCGTTCATTCTGCAAAGAAAGTCTCACATACAAGAACAATTGTATAAACAATTGTCTTTTGGTAGCAGTAAATCATTTTATATTTCTAGCAATTGTAACAATAATTTTACCACCAAGAATCTGTACAACCGTTTTTTTGTGCATAATATAGCGCGTTTCCGATAGTGTGGTGATCAATTACCTTGACATCTTGAATATATATAATACGTACATATTATTTTAAAGTCCTCAAAACTGCCATAATGATCTTATCCATAACTTTTTCGCAAAAATTGTAGGTTTTTTAGGCTAGGCACTTATGCAAATGCAGGCACACCTGAAGAAGTAAATAACAATACAAGTTGTAATGAAAATCAATGTCATTGAGAAGAACGAACAACATTTGCTAGTTACTGAAATTATCTCAGCCCAGAGTGGTCGAGGCTTTCTGATCAATTAAGGCATTTCAGTGGTTTGCCTCACCCCTCTTCAAATTGACTTGTTGAAGTTGGTTCTTGTCTCAGCCCACTCACTCCACCAGTTTCCGGAGCTAGTCCGCCTCACCATGTAATTCCAAGTGTTAAAGCCACTGGACTTCCCTTCATAGTAATAATAAATAAATATAAATAATAATATAACAAATAAAATTCATAATATTGCAATAATATTGGCAATAATTTTAAATTGGTGCTTCAAATTCATCTGCTTAAAACCGAAGAAAAGAAATGCAACCATTTGTCAGCTTTTTAGTGAGGCAATAAGTAGACGAAGGTTCGCCTACTTGTTGCTGTTGTGAACTACTTTACTTGTATAGGGGATTGGTTAATTTTTTATAGGCTGTTTATGGTGAGATTTTGAGTACTCGTCTATTTTTCCCACCACACACCATAACTACCCTAAATGTTTTACACCCTTATCAATAAGGCAGATGGCAACAGTTAACTTGGTGCAGGTTAACAAACCTCAGTTGTTGGGGCACCCTTATCAATAAGGCAGCGGGCAACAGTTAACTTGGTGCAGGTTAACATACCTCAGTTGTTGTGGCACCCTTATCAATAAGGCAGCGGGCAACTGTTAACTTGGTGCAGGTTAACAAACCTCAGTTGTTGGGGCACCCTTATCAATAAGGCAGCGGGCAACAGTTAACTTGGTGCAGGTTAACATACCTCAGTTGTTGTGGCACCCTTATCAATAAGGCAGCGGGCAACAGTTAACTTGGTGCAGGTTAACATACCTCAGTTGTTGTGGCACCCTTATCAATAAGGCAGCGGGCAACAGTTAACTTGGTGCAGGTTAACAAACCTCAGTTGTTGTGGCACCCTTATCAATAAGGCAGTGGACAACAGTTAACTTGGTGCAGGATAACATACCTCAGTTGTTGTGGCACCCTTATCAATAAGGCAGCGGGCAACAGTTAACTTCGTGCAGGTTAACAAACCTCAGTTGTTGTGGCACCCTTATCAATAAGGCAGTGGACAACAGTTAACTTGGTGCAGGATAACATACCTCAGTTTTTGTGGCACCCTTATCAATAAGGCAGTGGACAACAGTTAACTTGGTGCAGGATAACATACCTCAGTTGTTGTGGCACCCTTATCAATAAGGCAGTGGACAACAGTTAACTTGGTGCAGGCTATTCGCTGAGTTCCGAGGTTGACCCTGTACTTTTAAATATGTGCGTGGCAACCTCTTGTGTTCGAAATTTTTAAATATGAAAGGTAATTTCCACCTCGATATATGTTATTTTGAATACGGGAAGAATGAAATATTTAACAAGAAAAAAGTCTGTTGCACTTTTTTCTTTTAAGTGTCACAGTTCGAAAGCATTTTAATATCACGTAGTTAAAGGAACACTAGAGACGATGCCACATAAAGAAATTCGAAGATATTACAATAAATTTTAGGACTCAATAATTGAAATTGCGTATTTAATTTTAAACTAATTTTTTTTTTGTAATAAGTATTAAAAGCATTGTCTTATATATATAACGAGAGATAAATCTCGAGTTACTACTTGTCTCTGCTTTCAACTCTATCTCAGACTCGCTATCAAGTTTGACTAAGCCAGGTGAGGTCTTTAGTATTCAGTCTTTGCTCTACAATCTGCCCACTTGACAGAATCGCCAACTGATCTACTCGGGTCACATCCTTGGGTCACTGAGTGATACAGCGGGCAGCTGAAGTCGACTTATTTTACTTTATTTTGGACCGTCTACTGTGCCAGCTTAATACTAATCTAAGCTTCATACTTACCCGGAACGATCACCAAAAATACTTCACCTCAGAGGATGTGTGGTTTACACTAGGGAAAGTTCAAAGGTTAGAGTATTTTTATAATTATTGAATATTAACTCCAATTTGAATTGATGGTTAGTATACTAAAATAATAGAATAAAATTGGTTTATTATTTGGTATCCTTCGCTGGTTAATAAATTAATAAACAATCACATAATTTTTATCGTATAAAAATGGCGATGCCACATATTCTTGGATGAACTGGTTTATATACATTTATAAGTCACATACTAGCACCAACATTCTAAAACACCTCCATAGACCCCCCCTCCTAAAAAAAAAAACACCAAACCTTAACGAATAAACGATTTTCTTATGAAAACAAATGACTCAAGATATATCCTCTTTTTAAGTTAGCCATTATAAGATCGGGCAGCTGAGACCCGTATCGAAGGAGGAGAGAGAAGACACTAAGTGTATTAGAATAGCAAGGTAGGGTGAATATTAGCTTTTAGGAGTGGGCGGGCAATAACTGTTTGTAGCCAGTATAGACACTGCCAACTGCAGCCTCAATAAATTTCTCCATGTCATCTTGCCCCCCCCCCCAACCTCTCACCACCGCTCACCCTCTCCTCTTTTTATATTTATTCTTCAAATACTCTTTGGTGGGAAAACAACTTTGGTTTAAAGTACAAATAACATTTCACAGTAAATCCATTTAGTCCTTCACCATCCAGCAATAAAATAAGTCACGTCAACTGCGATACTTCATACAATTAAGAATTGGTTAGGACTGCGAAAAAATCGAGAATATATTTTAATTATTCTTTTTATTATTATAATTCTCACCAAACACTCAGCAGATATTATATCTTATTGTTTAGACCAGGACTATATATATATATATATATATATATATATGATATCTTTGAAAATCGAATAGTAAATATAAAATAGTCGAGGAACAATTAAAACTAAATTAACTTACCTTCATTTATCAATTATATAAAATATTCAATCCGTTCGTTGAATGTAAAATTGTGTAAAACGTGAAATGGTTAAATAACAGTAAAATGGGGTAGTGACATTGGAGTAAGTGATTTAGAACTCTTACAAGTTCAATTTATGATCCGTTTGCTGCCAGGGTTGAAGCAGATACCGCGAAGAATGACGTCAGTGTTAAGTCAATTAATAATGTGTGCAATTCTCACTTAAGGTGGCAGAAGCTACCAAGCCAACTCAACTATTTTTCAACCCCACCGTATGGAGGGAGAAAGAACCACCAATGAAATTGGAGGACAGAGGGTGAAATAGCGAGAGTAAACAGGACCGGAGGAGTTTGGTCTTGGGAGGTCCCTCATCAGTACCAGACGAATCAGCACCAGTTTTTCTTTCTACACACCATCTCCAAGAGATACTTAATTTTTAAGAGATACAACCTCCACTGTTCACGACTTCTTAAATGAGTAAGAGTACAATATTATTCTAGAGAATATTAAACGTAATCGATTAAATTCAAAGACAATTATATGGGGGTTTTCAATTTGTGATTTTAACTAGTTAGATTGATAAACTTTGGTTGTATGATAATTTTTATTCATAATATTAGTTTAGTCTTATATGTTGCAATTCATTCAAGTCAATTTCTAATTTATAAGTATACAATAAATAGTAATAATTAATGCAGTTCTTAATAAAGCTTTCCTTAATTTCCTATTTATTATTGAAATTATTATTGCCTCCTCTGGTCTAATAATTAACCCTAACTATCAGTAAATTTATATCAACTCTTCGTTCAAGGGACAAAAATATTCCTTAAAAACGACCAAGATTGAAATAAGGGTAGACAAGACAGCTTTATGTAAATATATATTTACCTGGAGCTAACTCCCGGAACTTTTTCACGTGAGGGTAGTACGTTTTTTTGGTACTATGGTACCACCCCTTGACTTCTGCTGCTTGGGACTTGGTGTACCACTCACAACACGTACGCGCTCTCAGTGCAAGTAGAAGTGTTTATTTTAATGTGGTTTTCAGACATCAGGAGCGCTTAATCCTCCTTTCTTTCTAAGCATCCTTATATTCAATTATTTCCGCAGGTAAGAGATTAGGCTAGATCCGCAGATAGTAATAGGTAAATCATTTAATTTTTTGTCTAACGTTTTTGTTGTTACAGCATTTAATTACTCCTTAACTAGCGCGTACAAAATAATTAATCATAACGCCACGATCTGATTACCAATTCAATATGGTTTATTGATATTCACTTTTTAATTACAAGTAATTGAATTATGTCCCTTTATCAGTTGTCACAAAGTCTTATTATTAACGTCATCGGAGCATCAAATGGTACTACTATGAAAAATAGCATGCCTCTTCATCAAACACGAAATGAGTTATGAATGTTGGGGGATGGATGCTGGCGTGATAGAAAGATGTCGGGTAATATAATTTAAATTGTACCCCAGGCTTTGAGGCAAATATAAATAAATATGCATATTGTCCAGTAAAATTAAAAGTGCAAGAAAGCGGTTCAGAGGAAGTCGCATGAAGATATCCAGGTCCACCAGATAACCAATAACAACATCCAGTGGCCACTGTCCCGCCTGCATTTGACTATACCGTCAGCGAACCAGACGAACTTCACCTTCCCTACGTAGGGATTTTTTTTTGGCTAGATAATATTTTCTCGGTTTGTGCATGTGTTGTATGAAGGTAAATAACAATTCATAACTGCCATTTTGTACAGTCATGTGGTTTTAAATGTTGCCACTGCTCCAGGAATCTGCCCGCTACCGATCGAGGACGGTGTGGCCAAGCGAACTGGGGCGTGAGTTCGATTCGCAGCAGAGTGAGTTAAATATTACACTCCGCAGCGGTCCGAAAAGACAGCCAACAGATAGCCCACCCTGTCCTGTCTGCCCTAAGCAGGAACACCAATGAGAAAAACCTCGAATGTCAAATACCTATTAATAGTCATACAACCGACAATCAGTAGCGTACCTTGGGGATGGGGTGGTCCGTTTCAAGTGGTATAGGTGGATTTATTTTTTTCTTAATTATCAAAAATATATAATAATGTTTTAATCGACATAATCGATGATTGTAATGTAATAATCATGCAATTTAAGAAAAGCGCGAGTAACCTTTTCCCCCGGACTCGAGGTCAATATTTTTACACTTAATTTGGTGGAATAAGAAAACACGTGTCCCGTAAATTTAGAATGGGTGATGGCACATAAAAATCCTTCGACTGGTTGCCTAGGATTTTAGTACTGATTTTAGTTATATTTAGGGTGCAGAATCTAATCTCAATTTTTCTCAGTTTAGAAATCAGTTTTCCTTTATCAACTCTAATTTTTTAGATCAGAATTTTTTTTTAACGTGCAGTTCTAAATCAGATATACAAGGATTGGTTCCTGTATATTTGCCCTATTGTCAATCTGCTACTGTCAATTTTACAATGGGTCAACCAGAATGAGTTTCACTAGCTTCTTAGAGCCTCGCCAGAGATCTCAACCTGTCAAAAGAAGCTTCTAAATTACTGGCTTCTAGGTTGAAGGACAAAAATTGGCAGGAACAACTTTATTATGATAAAATTACAATTTTCCTCATTAGGCAATAAGTAATTGTGATGAATGATCTCATTCATACCATATTTACGATTTTCAATCACTCGCTCATTCAAACAGTATTTACAAACAGCCCAGAGAGCTCGCAAGTCTACATGATTGTCACCTCCCTCGCGTGCGAACGAGGAAGCGGAGTCTTGGGAAGTCCCCCACGTTACTCCTGCATCACTGGATACGAGCCAGTGGAGGCTGACGAAGATTGCGAGAGCCACATACACTCATGAATCAGGGAATCTGGAAAATTCCTTATTGTGATAAAATTAGAATCTGCCTTATTGGCCAATAATTAATTGTGATAAATGTTCTCATTCACATATTTACAATTTGTATTCACTCGCTCATTTATACAGAGTTTACAAACTGCCTAGAGAAACTCCCAAATCAGCATGGTCGCACCTCCCTCGCATGCGAAAGAGGAGCGGAGTCTTAGGATTCCCCCACGCTACTCAGTCAGCCGCTTCACTGGAAACGAACCAGTGGAGGTTGACCAAGAGCGCCAGAGCCACAGACGCTTAGGACATGATTGGAGAAACTGGCCATTGCAAGGACTCCAACTGTCACGTATTTATGGCAGGTCACGAGGGCACTGCCATTTCCGTCTCCAAGGAGGATAATAGGGATGATTGGTGCAGTGCAATGACTGTGCTAGGGGATTAGGGTGGTTGGATAGGTTACTATGGAATCTCATGAGCTTGGAAAGAATGAGTTCATGTAGGGTATATGAAGATCTTTATGAAGGGTTGTTGCTGACATAATAAGGGGCATTTACTATTGTTCTCTAGACTTTTGATTGAAAGGATTGGATACGCTTGATGTTCGATTTTTTTGCTGTGGCCCATAGCTCCAATCCGTCCAGTCCAGATTGGCTTAAGTATATCTTTGTAGGTTAGTAATTTATTTTCTATTAAGAGATAGGATGTCCTTTGAAATAGTCTGTACAGTTGTCTAAAGCGTCTGTTTAGTTCTTGTCTTTTTAGCCTCATGTGGGTTCCATGTCAGCCTTTTGGCGAGACAGAAGCCTATATACCTTACTGTCTCAGATACAGGAAGAAGAATGGAATTAAAAAAAAACTAGTGGACAAGACTTGTGGCAGAGGGTAAAGGTAATGTGGGAACATTTTGCTTCATTAACTTTGATTCGCTATTGGTTGCACCAATACTCGATCTCATCAAGGTGTTTTTGAAGGTTATGGGATGCTACATCGGGGTCTTCCTGACTATTTTCCAGATGATTGGCGCCTGTTTATTGACAGCTCAAAGTGAAATATAAAATGTGTCTTTCTACTCAATAGGAGTGGTTCAATAAATCTTGGAGAAGATAAAGTATCATGAACATCAATGGGTGATTCGTGTGGACATAAAAATCGTAAACTTTCTCTTTGAACACCAAAGTGGCCACGTCAAATACCCTTGCTTCTTGTGCCTCTGGGATGACCGGTACAAAACACACCACTTAGATATTACGTTGGGGAAAAGAACGACCCCTTATTTGAATGAGAGAGAATTATCTTTCTTTCACTGCATATAAAGCTGGACCTTATAGTTTGTAAATGCTCTTGATAAGAATGGATCATTCTTTGCATATATAGGGGTGGGATGCCTCAGTCGAGTACGGAACGAATTAAAGGAGAGATCTTTGACGGCCCACGAATAAGACAACTCGTTAAGGATCTTCCCTTCGCAAATTCGATGAATGAGGCTGAGCGAAAAGCCTGGACAAACTGGAGGTTTCCTGGGCAAACGCAAACCTGAAAACTATGTTGAAATACTAAACAAGATTCTTAACGCTTTCAAATCCCTTAGTTGCAACATGAGTACAACGGTGCACTATTTACACAGTTACTTTTCGGAGATACCAGAGAGTAACAAGGCGAAAGATGTCACCAGGATATTAAAACTATGGAGACCCGCTACTAAGGAAGGTGGGATACGCACATTATGGCAGATTACTACTGGAGTTTTAAAAGGGACTGTTCCAAAATGCATTCAAGAATGTCACGAAAAGAAGGTTCGAAGTGTTCAGTGACTAGTTGGTTTCATCGATGGCTTTTTCCTATATGTTTGTACATAATAATTTAATAATTAAAATGACGTGTTCAGTTTTTTTATTTGATACATGGATTTAACATAAAATGGCGTATCGTTTATTTCACTAAAATCTTATATCTTAGAAATTTGAGCTCCTAGACAAAAACTAATGCCATATTTGAATTCAGGGGATTAAATTCATTTGAAATCAGCTCCAAATACTCCGGCACCAAAACACCTATTGGCCTGTGTAATTGTTAATATGTATATTATATCTACAAAAACAATATAAATTCCAAAGACATTTGTGAAAAGAAGCATTGATATAGAACTCTAACCTGAAGATATAAAATGTGAATGAAAGGAAGTAAATATTTGGAGACAAACAGAAATGTTGTTAATGAAATTACTCAGCACTAAGCTGTACACACAAAGCTTCAATCTCCAATATAAAGGCTTAATTTATTCTGAGCCTTACTTGATTGTTTTATGTTTTAATAAGACTGAATGGAGGTTTTAATTCTTTGAGAACAAAAAAACAAAACAAAGGAAGCCCCTCTTTCCTGTTTAATTAGTACGCAAATGGAAATTGAAGGAAAGATAAAAATCTTATCGTAAAATGTTCATTGACGCTTTACATTTTTACTATATTAATGTTTGTTTCATGCCCTCATCTTAGCATTGGGATTCTATTCATTCATTTGATACTACACGCACATGTCTGTGTTATTTAATAACACTCAACTTTTTTCACGTGTAATTTTTTTTCTTTACTTCCCGTGATTTGATTTCAACAAAGAAATAGTCCTATATACATTTAAGATTTCAGATAGGTTGAAGTATTTTTAGGATCGTCATCGCGGCAAATACGTACAAATATTCAGAAGACCCCGTACCCGAATGAAAGTAGACCCTCCCCCGTTGAAATTAATCCTTTGATATAACAAAAAGAGAAGTGCCAATTGAAAAGGTCACTTCGAAAAGTGCTCAAATCTGAAAATTTGTCTTTTTCAGGAGAAACAAAACACCGAATACCGTAACTGAATATAGTAACATTATTTTTGGATTAAATTAAGTTATACGTATTACCCAGATTCCTCCATAATATGATAATATTGGCGATAATCCAATATGAGTCCTTTTCGAGATGTACTGGTTGAAAAACAGAAAATAATAAATCGAGCAAACATTTTTTATTAATAACAAGATTAATTTTGTTTAGAAACATAAACTTTATTTTTCAGAAGTAAAAAATTTGGTAGCTAAGCTTTTTAGTTTTATATTAATGAAAAAAAAAAAAACGTCATTTTTATAAATTCAAACATTATTTTTTAAAAGGAAAAAATTGACTAAAAAATTTTTATTGATGGAAACAAATATTATTTGTAATGATGAAATGATTATTTTTTATAAGTCTTCTTCAGGAGCTTCTGCCACAAGGCTAATATTGATGGCAGGATTGGTTCTTAGAAGCCACAATATTCTGTGGGAATGTATTTTTTGAGATCTTTCAAGTCTTCCATCTTCAGAATATTAATTGGTAGTTTTGAAGAGTAGCACTTACATTCAGAAATTTTAGGCAATTTTAACAAACGCCTTTGGTTTTGGACAGTAAAAATGATTCTTGGCTGGTTGTCGAAATAAGTACGAGCCAACACTTCAACAGGTTACTCTGGGTCGAATTCTAATCGTAATATTTTGAAACTTGAAACAGTGCTTTGTTTTTATTTGGTACGCCGTTTCCAAAACTTCTCAAAGGCAGCGGTGTTTCTTTAAAATTGGTGGCAGATCAAGCTTTAAACGACCCCTTTCTCGTAAAGCTATAAGAAACACCGATATGAGCCCCATTTGAGCTCACGCGATATATCTACTCCTTTAAAAACATATTTCATAAGAAAACCAAAATGGTGTTGAGCCATTTTCGAAATGGATAATGTAATTACTTTGAACCTTACTTAAGATAGTTTAAAGACCTGGTCGTTCAGTATTCTAAATATTGCAACAATATACCGAGAATAGTATACGTATACTAAGAATACAGTGATAAATGTCTGTAAACTTTAATAATGGAAATAATAAAGTCATCTTAGGCTCATCAAATTGATTTAAAGCCGTTGCAAAAACCTAGTTATATATAAGGGGCTATAAGGGTGGGAAGGGTAGTTATCACAAAAAAAAAAATGAATTGCTTATATAAATTTGAGGCTTAAAAGGCAAATCGCCATTCCCTCGTGAATCCAATGAGCTGCTGCCTAATAACTATTAACGCTTAGCTTAAGCGTTCTCAGAAGAAATCCCAGTCCTTAGAGATGGTTAACGTACTACGACTCGCACAGAGCCAATGAACCAGATCCTTTTTTAACTTTTGAATATCTCTTATAAATATTTCTTTCCCTCTTCCCGGTTCAAGTTACTAAACACTCCACAAACAACTACACAAAGTCAATTCCTGAAAGTGCGCGGAAGAGCGCTCACAGTCTCCAGTCATGAGTAAAGATACTCTTGCTCCATTATTATCGAAAGGACCTTTGGAAAATTTTAGAGGGTGTTTCATTTCATGTCTCTCGGGTCCAGAAAGTTAATGGGGAAAATGAGTGTATCAATCGGCATTATATTACCAAGCGTAATAAGAAGCAAGCGATTAAAACCAAGCGAACCAGTCAGTTTAATAACAGTTTCCTTCAGTTTCTTCTTATTTTTATTAGGACACTTAATCCTATCAATATGCGTTTTATGTATTCTATTTCTGTATTCATACCGTACTGTTACAGGAATGAAAACTTGAAGGAATGATTTCCCTAATCTTTATTTTTCCTGTGTGAGGTTGATTTTAAATAAATTTGTTCTTCATCTATTAAAAGTGGATACTCACGACTTACATTTAAAGTATTAGCCCTTTCAATTTTTTAATCTATTAATAATTATCTAGTACTTTACTAATTCAAAAACACATCATTTTTTTATACAAGACTAAATAATTTTCTTTTTTATTAATTTATTTACTTACCACTGCCAATGCCAATTTATTGACTGCCCAATGGGGGCCAATAAATATTTAGATACACTACGTTTCCAGCTTTCTTTAAAGACGGAAATCACAGGTTTTTATTTTGTCATTCTTAACTTGCACTAACTTTGTTTTACATTCATATATTTAAGATTACGACCTAAGTAAATGATGATAAAATACAATAAATGAGCAAGTAACCAAAATTATTTTAATCAACGTTACGATATCCTGGCCAAGAAATATTTTGATTGCTGTTTTAATTTATTTATCATTTTTTTTATTTAAAACGGCACAACATGTATTGGTCTGAATATAATGGTGAAAGCCCGAAACGTCAGTTAAATAAGCTGAGACCATGAGATAAAATAAGCTGTTAAACTTTTAAAAAAGTCAAATTATTCACATTATATACTTTCACATCCTTCGAAATAGCATATATTGCTGAACGATGATAGTTTAACGGGTAAGGAGCATAACCATTAATACTTTAACATAAATGTTTCCTGAATCACCTAACTCTCAAAGTAACATTTATTACCAAACTGGAGTAAATTACTTTTTTTTCAAGGTGAGGCCAATATTACTAATAAATGTTTCCTGAATCACCTAACTCTCAAAGTAACATTTATTACCAAACTGGAGTAAATTACTTTTTTTTCAAGGTGAGGCCAATATTACTAATAAATTTTAGCCCAGACAAATAGAAGAAATGTTACCAACGGATAAATACACATTTGGAAACGGGTCAACAATTGAAACTTCATATAGAAAAATTTTGTCATTGCCGTCATAGTTCATAGGAGTCGATAGATTTACCAAAAACATCTTCATATTATATTGACGTTGATATGTTGATCAATACCAATTTTTTCCGTGTTATACGAACTCGTCAGAAATCTTCATAAAATTACTTTTAATGAAAGTTCATTAGGTTTTCTTTAAACCGTAATACCTTCTGGGCTGCTATTATACGTTTAAGTAAAATGACGTAAATAAATAAGGTAGCTAGTTGTAGATAATTTGTAGTAGTAGAATTAATAGTGTTTGATTAATTCCACGAATTTGTTTTATTGTAAGTAATATGTGATTTATTCCAAGAATTAAATAAGTTTGCACTAAGGTGCAAAACAGTCATTTCAACGTAACAAGAGCCATATCATCGATAAAACCATGTTAGCTATATCTAATTTTCGAACGTTCCACCTGTGATAAATCTTAGGAGTCGATTTTTCAAAATGTTTCTCATATTGTCCACTTTAAGGTGACCCATTGACGTATAATTGGGTATTTTTTCGAGGGTGGGGGCATAAGTTTTGGTTGTTGAAAAATCATGTTGGGTTTCCATCATATTACTAACGGATGCCTGCATCAGCCGTTACATGATAGTTTGGTGGTGGGATTCAGGGCATGTTTAGTACATCTTAAGACAAGCCACTTGGATAATTCGACCTGGTGCACATCGTAAGGCGAAACGTTGTCCGTTAATCTATGTGATGAAAATCATCACTTTTTCGTCAATATGCCCATTAGATAAAACACCCAATCATCCCTAACTCCACATTTAACTATGAACATATATATTTCTAATAAGTGTTTAAATTATTTCGTAATTTGATTTCCGAGGAGAATCGCACACCTAAAACGCAAAAGCTTTTTAATTTTCTCATAAAAAATAGGAAATTCTCGATTGAATATTAAGAAAGTAACATATAACACATTAATACACGCGACGTTCCGAATTAAACTTCGTTTCCCTCCATTAACGCACATAAAGTGCATCATGAAGTGCTCTCGAGATACAAACAAACGTTTCAAAACAAAATAAAAAAAAGTTCAGGATTGAATAAAATTTGTTTGGTATTTTCAAGTAATTGGCGTTCAAACACTCTTACACCACCTGTAACGGTGTTACATATTAGTATAAATAAAAGATGGGTTGAGACTGTTTATTTAAAATTATTCCGAATCTGGAAATGGTTTTAGCGAATTTATTGTTTTTAAGTTTCTACTATCAATTACCTTGAAGAGAACCTTGATCATCATCGCCATAAATGTTTCCTGATATTTTATTCAATTTAAATTCGGCCGAGCTCCGATTGCCTTTTTTTTTGCCTTGATTGCAAACATAATGCGATTAGCCAAAGTGGGCATACGTAATTGTTTTTTTCTTAGCTTGATCTTTAACTGTTTCTTTAGAATCGACGAAATCAAGCTTCACAATCAATTTATGGCACTTTTTCAGACACAGCACTTTAAAATCGGGTTCCCGGAAAAAAGGGAAAACTATGATCCCCCGTTGATGCTCCCATACTTTGGTTTTTGGATCCATTTTTTTTTAAATAAAGAAAACTGACTGATAAGTGAAATAATTACTAATAATATGTAAAACCGTTATATGAATATATATATATAATAAATAACGTTTAAACCTGATTCATAATTCATAAAGCAGCTAGCTAGTACAGAAACAAATATTAAAATACAACCATTTCTTTCCCTTAATAGTGCCTTTCTTATTTTAGTAATAAAATAAAAGGTTTAAAACTCATTTCATAAAAGGTTTAAAAATCATTGGTTTTTATAACAATCTCGGTGCTAAAATACCATTTAAATAGAAATTACTCCTTAACTTTTTTTAAGATCCTAAATGTCAACTTCAACTTATCATTGATATTAAATTTTAGAAATCACTAAAAAACTAAGGAATGGAAGGGCCTCCATTTCGAAAGGTTTTGAATTAGTAATAAATAGAGTAAATTATTAATTAATTACGCTATAAGAAAATTATTACAATCGAATAATTTAATTTTATAATTCCTGTAATTATTTTTCAAGCATCAATCTAGCGAGACATCCATGTAAAATTTGTTTTTTCTAAATCAAATAAGCGAGTTAGTCGGTGGAATACGTGAGGATTTTAAACACTAAAAATAATTGTTGTTATAAGAACAATACACAATCAGTTGAAAATGTGTATGTTTGATATCTCCTCTCTTTGATGAAATAAAAAAATCAAGCGTTCAACTCGAAACATTGTAGTCAAAATTTCATTTGAACACAAACACTCTTCACACATTATATACGTTGACTTAAAAAAAGTTGGCAAATCCTTTCCTTTTGGATTAAATGTAATAATTTTACAAAAAGCTAATATATATTAAATTTCATAAATTATTCTAGTTTTATTATATATTTCTGACAGTTTTAATACATTGATGCTGTAATATTTTCAACGCTTTATATTCATTTATTTAATTTGTTTTTTAGAATATTGCACGGTCAATTCAATTACTGGAGTCAGCAATTAACGTCATAGAAATTCTCTAGAATATATTACATTCCATACGTCCATTTCTTTAAAAAGATAAATACTGGAAATATGAATTCAAAAATGTATGGCTAACGGTTTTTTTCAAACCCCGTTCAAAGAGGATGAGCTACATGTTTATTTAAAAATTTGGCGCCGTTTCAAAATTTTGAATTGTTTGTCCCCGGCACTCCTTTTTTGCTGTTTTCATACTTCTAATCTGCCAGTAACACTTAATCAATCGAGAAAATAAAATTGAGCTGTTAAGTTTTCCAAAACATTTTTCCATTTTTGAACTTTTTGGATTTTTGTATGTTCTATCCAATCCTGAAATGAAATTTTCCTTTTTGATTCGATTTGAGGATTGCTTCAATGATAGAATATACAACAACTTGGAGACTAATCTTTATGTCTATGAAAAAAAAAATTTCAGAAATTCACTGACTCAATTGTAAGATTTCTCACTGAATCATTCAACAATATATTTATTTTTTTTGTGCGACGTACTAAATCATTTTTACGTCACATATATTTAAAGTTAAAAACACGTCCTCTCTAGGAACGAATTCATGTATGTTCCAAGTTATAAATGCCCAGCTTACTACCATTGTCAAGTACTTTGTAAATTACGTTTAATTACGAATAAGAAATAATAGCAGTTATGTCTCGGTCAGGATGAAAACTAAACGTGTGGTGATTCTTACCTGATAGTGTTGTGACGATCAAAATGAACGCCGATACCAAAAGCATCCCCTCCAGTGGTTGTTGAAAAATAGATGTATTTTTCGACCGGTTCCGGTCCAAATAACCTCTCACAGAAATTTCTATTTTACTCCGGGGAGGAAAAACAAAAGGAACACACTGATTTCAAAAACCCAATATTGAACATCATAGAAAGCCAGACTGGTAAAAAAAATTTTGAAAAACACGACAACAGGTATACGACGGTTGGTTTGCCGAGATGCGGGCGAAGGATGCGGCAGATCGGGCGGTTGGCTGCCGAGTGAGCCCTGAGTCTACCCTCAGCTCCCCACCCGTCGGAATATCGACCCGGCCACTCAGTCGGACAAACACACTCCTTCCAGCCTACGGAGCTCTCCGTGTCCACCAGAGTGGTCCATCTTACGGACGTATCTTTCTATTGGTTAACCAACATACTCCTTCCGGCATGGTGAGCTCTCCGTGTCCACCAGAGAGGTTCATCTTACGGGCGTATCTTTCTATTGGTTAACCAGCATACTCCTTCCGGCATGGTGAGCTCTCCGTGTCCACCAGAGAGGTTCATCTTACGGGCGTATCTTTCTATTGGTTAACCAGCATACTCCTTCCGGCATGGTGAGCTCTCCGTGTCCACCAGAGAGGTCCATCTTACGGACGTATCTTTCTATTGGTTAACCAACATACTCCTTCCGGCATGCGGAGCTCTCCGTGTCCACCAGAGCGGTCTATCTTCTTGTTGGTTAGCCAATATACTCTTCTCTGCCTGTGAATGTAAATGTCATCCACTTCAAGTTCTTTCCACTGCCGGTTCGAGTTTTCGTTCACGTAGCTTGTGTATTTCTCTTTTTAGAAATTTTAATGTACGAAACAGTGAACAAGGGATCATAAGCATCTTAAACCTCTCCGCTTTCCGCCTAATTACCTACAATAGCACAGCGAGTGATAACCCATGCCATAGAAATACCACTCCCTAAGTTCCGCGAACCACAAGATGTTTCCTCTTCTGTCAGGGAGGCATGTGCATTCAACATCTTTAGTCTGATAATATTTTATTGCTGGTCCTTCGTATGTGACAGATGTTTTTATCTACATGCAATTGATGGAACTCAATTAAAATGTTATTGTTTATATTATTTCCAAGAAGTATCAATTAAGTGGAGTGAATATAGTAAGATACTGTAAGTATAGATATAGTAAGTCTGATACTGAACACCTGTTTTAAAGCAGTCATAGGCATTTAATTTAAACATTAATTTAATTGATATTTGCAGTGCCAACCTGATTATTGAAAAATTTGTATAGGGTATGTATTATATATGAACTAGTTGAGAAAATCCCCGATCTCCACTTCAACTCGTTTTTCAAATTTCGTACTTGGCATACCTTCATCTAGTTTCACCTTAATACTAATAAAACAATGTACTATGTATTATTTTAGCTGTTTCTGATTGAATACTAATTTTTGTTAATTTAGAATTTATTCAGGCATTAAATATTTTTCGACTAATAATTTGTCATAAGACAAGGAGGCAGGGAGACATTTTGATTCGTTACAATATTTAGATGTGTTCCCAGTAATTTTCAGCTTTCCTTAATTTCTTTACAATAATAAGTTTAGTTTGTTCCCATTCTTAATAAGTGATTTTTTAGCAATTTCGTTTCACTGAAAATATTTTATTTTATCTTCAGGTTCATATGTTACTTAAGTGTGGCTGTTTGTTAGATTATGTTTACTTAATAACTTCATTACATCAATTAATTTTAAATCAGTAACAATTTTAAAATTCCATTGACTAATCTCAAAACAATTCTTCGAAACCACATCTTCGGTCGACGACATGAATTTCACATAATTACGTTATTTTGTTGTATACTTTAACGTTGGAGTGTATTCGGTCATTTACTATGACGCTCACTCAACTCGTTGAGAACCTTTAATTTTTCAACATTAAAGTTTGATTTTCTCGTTAATGTTGATCAATTGCTCGTAAAAAGTAAAAAAATAATGTTTATTACCATTTTTTTTTCTAATATTTACTATATCAAACAAACGTAAACATCAAACGATATAATAAATAAATTAAATTTTCTTAATACCGGTTTATAAAATTAAGGAAAGCTGCAAATTATTGGTTCTACATCTAAAACTTGTGAATAGTCAATACCATCCTGACGCAAGATAAAAATTATAACGTTAAAAGATTATGGATAGCATATATTTAAAAAGTATTTGGAAGCATAGATTAATAAATGCTTATGTAAATGAGTTGCCCTCATAAAATGCAGCAATAAAAAGTAACCGTAACGTATACTATATGGTTTCTTCTCATTTAATTGACCTGACCGAGATTGCGAGGCAGCAAAAATTTTCATTAAATATCACATAAATATTACTAATTCGGTGAGGAATAGTGGAAGAATAAAACGACGAGTTCAAAGATATCATTCGTAGGTCTGTTGTCTTATTCTTTGGATTGCTTTTATTTTAAGAATTTAAATTTTAATGTTTCAATTTCATCAATTAAAAAGAAATAAATGCCTGAATAGGTTAAATGTTGGCTGATGATGTGAGAATAAATAGACGATTTTTTGCTAGAATCAAAAGCTTTTTTTGAAAAAATTGATTTTCATACAATGTGAACTTAATAAATTTATATTTATTTGTGACAAAACAACTTTATTATGATAAAATTGCAATGTGTCTTATTGTACAATAAGTAATTGTGATAAATGATCTCATTCATACCATATTTACAATTTTCATTCTCTCGCTCATTCATACAGTATTTACAAACAGCCCAGAGACCTCCCAAATTCACATGGTTGTCGCCTCCCTCGCATGCGAAAGAGGAAGCGGAGTCTTGGAAGACGCCCACGCTCTATTATAAATTTGTAATTCAATTTTCTCCAACCTCTTTTCAATCGCTGTTATATCTCTAAATTATGTTCTTCAAGAATGTAATTATTGAAAGGTTTACATATTCCTAAGGGGAATTAGAATAAAACAAAAAATCTACACTTATTACAAAGGCTAGATACAGACTGACACATTTGACTTGTTACGAATGGGTTAAAATCGAGCATAATCAATACAAAACAAAAATTTTAACAGTAATTACACCTTATATAGTAAAAGGTATTAATATGTTCCAGTTTAAAATTCAACTTTCTCTTTTTTAAAATCGTTTGTTTTGTTATTAGATGTTTACGAATATCTGTAAAAGTATATATAATTTATTTATAATTATGATATAATTACGAAAAATTAAATTTTTGGAGAAACTGAAACTCTTTTTTGAAAAATTTGATTTTTACACAGCATAAATATTAAAATCTTTAGAATATTATTATGCTCTGTCATTATTATTTTTATCGTTCTGTAATTATTTATGCTTACTAATTAATTTTATATCCATTATGCCCTTCTTCAGGTTTGTCCCTGTGGAATCAAATCTAACACTACAATACATTTGTATTAGGGCCTGTGCGTAAATTTACTCACAGAGATTATTATTTGTTCATTATTTCTTTTGGAAAGAATTAACTAATTATTATTTCTTCTTCGTTTATTAACTACGCGTATTGCTAATATATAAAACTAGGGTTCGCCTAACAGGAAGGCCTGTCCCCTGGTAATTCGTGCTCAGGTTGCTCCAGGAATTTATTTTTATATCAGTAATTTTATAATTTATTTCGGCACAGAATCCTCAAATCATCAACACCGCTGTTTGTATTTTTAAACTCGTTTGGGGAGTCCAAGAGAGCCCGAGAGAGCACAGCCCAGGCCCCCTGCAGCCAGCCGGATCCAGGTGGCACCCCAGTCCCACATGTCAAGCGGTGGTTATAAATAGTGCTGTATAGGACCCGAGGTTTGATCGGAGGATGTAGATAAAAACCATGCAAGCCACCTAACTCAGGTGTATCAGTGCAATCTACCAATATTTATGAGACAAGCCCACGCATGCACCTAGAGACCAAGACACAGGTCCCAGGATGCCCAGAACCATCCCGCACCCGCAAAACCAGGAGCTATTTAAACCTTGTATTCCCATTTGAGTGTTACTAGGTTTTCACATCTGATTCAAAACTATGTTCATTGTATTTGACTAAATTAATTAATATTTCCATAATGGGTTCTTCATCAAGCTTTAATCTCTTCAGAATTCTTTTATTGGCAAAATATCATTCATCAGTCAACTTTTCACCTGTTAAGGCATCATCAAGGACTGCCACTTTGAAACAGAAGATATACAACTACATTAAAGGTATTATATAAGATAAATACAATTTTTTTGGGTTGATATATTGTCGGGTCGTCACGAGGGGGGTGCCTAGTTACCCTAGCCCTGGTGACGAAGTGAGGGTTGATTAGGTTATGACCTGGACAATTGTTTCATGACGGGTCTTACTATCTGACTCCATATTTGATAGGTATGTGTCCCGACAATGCACTATGTTCAGGAGAAGAGGTATAGGGTAGGTAGTGTAGGTAGTTTGTGTGGTCTTGGAATGACCACGAATTCACACTCGGTATCTGAGGGTTGGCGAAATCCGCCCAGATACCAAAGGCGAGTGTGATCCGGAGATAGGCAGACTGGGTTGTCTTGGGAGACACTACTAGGTAAATTGACAACTGTTGTCCGCGAGGGAGAGGTCTCTCCAGGAGCTGCTAGTTTTAGCGAGGCGAAGGTAGAGAATCCCACTAGCAAGGTGTGGGGTCTGACAAGGTCGGACTAAAACATAGCGAAGTTAAGAAGAGAGGTCCAGAGGTTTTTATAAATGAGAAGGCCAAGTTTTGAGACATCAGTGCAGCCGCAAGTCTTCCAGTTAGAGAGTCGTCTTGAGAATGGTTTACAGGCCAACCCCCGGGTCTATTTATAGTTGGCGTCCCTCAGTAGTATCCAATCATGGGATGGGACTCGTTATTGTGGCCAATGCCAGCCCAGTATGTGGTGGCCTTTGTTCTCGTAGTGACTCAGGCTTTTCCCGGGTCGCTACTACCTGCTAGAGGGTGAGGGTTCCCAGCCTCTAACTAATTAACTTGCAGCTGCGTCTTTATTGTTTACAACATTTACAATGACTTATGGTTTAGTAATGTTATTTACATTTGTTTAAACTAATTTACAATTAGTGATTTATCTTATGTAGTTTTTTTTTTTTGTTTTTTTATAGCTCTCAAACTTATAAAAATGAGATGTGGGAAAAATAAAAGGAAAATTATTTTGGATTGATTGGTGCCTTTCACTAAGGGGAGTCGTACTTATGTAGTTAGCGGTCGCTACATATATATATATATGCATGGTTGAATGCACTTCATCAATTACCCTGGAGAATAAATAAAATTTCCTCATCACGCAAGGTTTCCGAGAGACATGCACTTATAATTTCAAACATTTTAATACTTTCTGCATTCTTAGCTACACCATTTGACTCTTCTAGAAAGTGAGAAATGATGATTTTCTGCTATATTTCTCCCATGGAGCATCCCTCTTGATGATTCAACAATAATTGCCCAGCATATTGGGATTCCATTTGCCTTGAGACCTTTTTACTGTGCCAAGAATTTCCGGGAAGAAATCTAGCTGCGAGTGCAGGAAGTGTGCTTTTAAGGACATTTTACAACCCAAATTTGTATAAAATGTTATAGGATCCTTGACAATATCACGGTAATTTTCCAAGTATCATTTTTGAATGCATGCCAGTTGCTTTCTCCAGAGGATTCAATAGTTTCTCAAACCTTTCATCATACATTAGTGATCGTATTTGTAGACCCACAAATATTCCTTTCTTAATTTTTGCATCAATAATTTTAGGAAACTTCTGTTTTAAGTACATGAAACCTGAAGTATTGTCCATGCCTTGACAAAATTCTTCATTAGTCCTACTTTGATATCTAACAGAGGTAGATTTAGGATTACACAATGGGTCATGCTTCACAAGGATTCGCCTTTGGGACTTGAGTAATTGAAACAAACAAAGCACTCACAATCACGCTGTAGCGACCGCTAACTACATAAGATGAATCACCCTATACTCTATTGTATATATATGGTAAACAAATGTAAATAACATTACCAAAATATAAATCATTGTAAATGTGGTAAACAATAAACATGCAGCTGTTAGCCAATTAGTTATATGAGCTGGGGCACCAGCTGCCAGTAGCAGGTACTAAGCGACCCAACCCGCCGAGAGACCCTTACCCAGGTCACGTATATCTTGGTCAGAGAGCAAAGAAAACCACATACTCAACTGGCATTGGGTACTACAAAACCAGAGCTGATTGGCTACTGACGAAGCCAGATGTGTATTTAAGACCGGTGGTTTGGGGCCTGTATATCTAGAACCCGAGCCCCCTGACGGGGACTGAACGACCCACACCCAGCCGTGAGATAGAGGTCGATCTCCCGGCCGACTCAACCGAAGCAACATGACCCCTTCTACCTGCCCAGGGTAGGTCGATTCCCCGGCCGAATAGGCCAACTCATTGCAGCCCCTACACGGGGTCGAGGCCAGGTGTGACCTGCCCGTCTTCAAACCCAATGCCTAGTACCCCTAGGCTCCACCATAGGTAGACTCTCACTACCTTCCCGAATCCACCCGCCTCCTTTAGGCCTCCCACATTCCACATTCTTCTCATACTTCCTTCAAATGGGACTCCCCTTAGTGAAAGGCACCCATCATCCTAATAATTTTTTCCTGTATATCATTCTTCTGGCAACTAACTGGCTCGTGGCTGTTCAGATGTAAACTCTGAAACTTGGCTTCTTCAATATGAAAACCTCTGCATCTCTCTCTCCTCACCTCGCTACGTTTTAGTCCGGCGTTGTCAGACCCCGCACCTTCCTAGTGGGAATCTCTGCCTTCGTCTCGCTAAATCTAGCATCTTCTTGGGTGAGACCTCTCCCTAGTGGACAACGGTTGTCATGGCCTTGCAAGCTTACCAAGCAGTGTTCCCCACGGCGATTCAGTCTGCCTCTCTCCGGTTCACACTCGCCTTTGGTATCTGGGCGGATTTCGCCTACCCTCAGATACCGACTGTGAATTCGTGGTCATTCCAAGACCACACAAACTACCTACACCACCTACCCTATACCTCTTCTCCTGAACATAGTGCATTGTCGGGGCACATACCTATAAAAAATGGAGTCAGATAGTAAGACCGTCATGAAACGATTGTCCAGGTTATAAACTTAATCAACCCTCACTTCGTCACCAGGGCTAAGGTAACTAGGCACCCCCCTCGTGACGACCCGACAACGCGTTTACTGGTCCACTACTATCTCACAACTTCTGATAAATCTTTCTACGATCTAGTGTAGTTAGTACATATCCTGTATACGTTGGAACTTTACAACAGTAGCAATGTTACCCTTTGAATTTGGTGAAGTGAATTAGGGCAGCGAGTCATTTCCCCTCCACAGATTTATGGCAGAGGTGGAGTAGGTGTTATTTTAAAACTACTACAAGAATTAAAAGAATGTTATGTAAAAAATTAAATCTAGCCATGCAAAGAAATCTTAGCTTAGATTGAAGGTACTACTTTTATGGATTTGTGTGGATGGCTTACCAAATCCAAGCCAGATAGGACACTTGTAGAAACTGGAGGTGGAGCAGATTGTGGAAGGTAACCGTGTTTTCACAGTGAGTATATTATCTTCAATCAAACCTTTTTCTAGTAGGTATAGAGTTCGAAAAGAAAATCATGCCATTATTGAAGCAGACAGTCTTTAACGAAAAAGAAAGTCTTTAATTTCTATTCATGTAATAGTACTAAATTTTAATGTTTTAAATCTTACTTAACGATGGTTTATGTATTTTTAATAAACCAGCTATGATGGGTTTCAATTTTTTTTTTTATATTATTCAAATAAGGTTATATGATGTTTTTTTTAATAATATATGCGTTGTTGAAGTTTCCCTATTGTAACTGTTGTGTTCAGTCATTATCTTATAGTTCTGGCAGATTATCATCCTATTTACCCAGATATAGTCCAATTCTATAAATATCATATTCTATATCTTTTCTGAGTAAAATACATAGATATTATTCATGTTCGTTATAAAATCATATGTTTTTTTTCATTTCTTACCCCTTGATACCTATCGTACCATCGTACTTTACCTGCTTACCTAGTTTAATATTTTGTGTTCTATGTATCTTTTTAATGCTTCCATTTATATTGTGTCCCCTACTTCTTCTCACAAAGGACTTTCGTGTTGACCAATGGAAAGTTATTTTTATGTATATATTAAAAAAGAAATTATTTTGGCAACAAACTTCATTATTTTCCTTTGATGTGTGAAAGGAAACCTTATTTGCTACTTGGAGGACCATCGTTCATTGTTCATTTTTCATCATTCAGAGACCATTAAAACATCTCAGTTAAGAGTTAAGAAGTGATAGCCAACTTTTAATAATATATATATTGTTTAAAAATAAATGATACTAAGATGATGGATATAATTGATTTGAAAACCATTTAAATAAACCTCAAAATAATACAATGTTTAAAAATCAATAACAAAACCCAATTATTAATGAAAATGAACTACGCAAATTCATATATGCTGATAAGCTTACAAAATATATATTATATTAGATTGAAACGTAACTGACGTTTTTAATTCACATGAAATAATTAAACATTAAAAACACAATGACGTATGATTTTACTCTAAAAAATGTTTAAAATTTACACGAAGTTTAAAAACTAATTCAAGGAAAGTTCCACAATAATTTATCATTACTGAGGCATATAAATCTTATTACGATTTAACCTTTCTTCTTCATATCTTTCATATATCATAATTAAAAAATGACTCGAAATTATTTCAAAAAGTGGCTTTAAGTTATATTCTATCATGAAATAGTGCCACTTTATGCCATCTTCTGTTCTTAATATATATTTTTTTTAGTTATACTCTTTACTTTATTTAAAAGTTACATATATACCACATAGTTTCCTGACGCCGGAGCGCCCCTAAACTAAAACCAAAATAAACTGTTAATAATAAAATAATAACTCTATATTTACACGAAGGAACAACAACAACAACCTACGAATTAATAAATGTTGAGTCAAATATCAGCCCTCAATAATATATTGCGTTGCACCTCTTACAGGACCAGAGTTACAATGGTCTGATAACATCTACATCATGGCAAAACATGGTCAGCCGATCAGAGGAACCAAAAGAAATGTGTTCCCACATCTCGAGCACAAGCTAAGAAGTGGAACACTGACATTGTGTCTGGAGGAGAAAAGGATATCACTTCGAAAAATAATATATGTAATAATAAAACAAAGCTAAACCATTAAATTAATTTAATAGGTAAGCGTTGAATCCAGGCAATTGTAGTTTCTTGATGAGCTGGGTCTTATCAATATTATCGGACACCTTTACCATGTCAAATATTACTGCTATCATTTGTTATTTTTTTGCAGGAGGGGGTGGGGGTAAAGCAACCGGAGTAGATGAGGATAATACAAGAGACTGAGGGTAGTTTTCTTATTCGTTATCTTACCAGTAACCTCATGCTTCCAGGACTAACATTAAAAAAGAAATGATTTTGGCAACAAACTTCATTCTTTTCCTATGATGTTTTCACTATTCTGGCAAACTTTGATTTAGAATCCGGGATGTTTTCAGTAATATATGTATTTGGAGTCGAAAGGAAACCTTATTTGTAACTTGGATGACCTTTGTTCATTTTTAGATTGGACAAGAGCTGTCTTGTAGGTTGTGTGAATTACCACAGTTGCACAATTAGGGTACTGCGTTTGTGTGATTTGCGTTATCACACTGAAAACATACAGAATCTCATGCACATTTGTTAGCAGATTGAGAATACCAAAGAGCATTAAAACATCTCAATTAAGAGTTAAGTAGTAATAGTTTTAACTTTTAATTTTTCTGGAGGTTGTAGGGGATGTAGGAATTACATACGAATTAGTTTCGTATTTCACCTATAACTTTTATTTCACAAATAGGCATCAATAGAGCCTGTAATTTTTCCTTTCATTTCTGATTAAAGACCATCAATTTCAACGAATTGCTGATCAAAATATTTTATATCTCTCTTGCTGTAATTAACTGTAGAGTGCGGCATGATTCTAGATGAAATTGCTTAGTAAAAACATTTCGTCAGAATTTCAGACTAGCATATCCAGTTTCAATCAATAAAGTACCATTTTTTTATATTGTTTACCTCTCCTACTAATTGTGCAACAGATTTATGAATAAGAAAGGCGGAGATTTTTTTTTAATATTCTTCTATCTACGAAAACAAGATATTTTGGAGGATTAGGTGTATTACCAACAGGCATTTTAGGCGTTTTAATGCGGCCACATTTTTCCTGTTTAGTCATAGGGCTTGGAGGATATATTCCTTCATTTATTTATTATACTGTCCAATGAAATAATATATACAAAAGTAATCGTCACTAATGTTACTATCAAATATGTCAGCTTCTAAATGATCTGGATGTAACTGGAATTGGAAATTCCATACGTAACAATTCGTACAACTGACTGGATAGTCATCCTCATGAGTTCTAACCTATTTCTTGGTATAACTCTAATTTAGTATTTTAAAACTAGAAGATCTACTTGGACCGCAATTAAAAATATGAAAGATATCTCTAGCTACAAAATATAATACTTAATTTGATAGAGATAACTAAGAAAAAGCTCAGGTAGGGAGATAAATAGAACCCACAAATGTCCACTAACGATACGTTGCTTTCCTACAGCTCAAAAAGTAGGCAGTGGATTCTTCCCTTCCTAAAAAGAACATCTAACGCAGTCAGTCTTTCCGACGATCATTGTGAAAAATGTAATAGCAAAACATAGGTGAGGCCGTCAAATACATTAGGCTTCTCACAAGTTCTCTATAAGGCAAATCAAAATTACCGGAATCATTACAGGTCAAACATAAGTCCAACGGACAAAGATTTTCCCCATTTTCCTGACAAACTATCATCCTGAATTTTACCAAAATTTTCTGAATTAAAATTACTTTTTAGTTGATTATTTCTCACAACATTTCTGTATGTGATATGTGCATTAAATCATTTTCCAATTTAATTCCCAAAAATTTAATTTTTTTTTCATTAGTGTTAACCATTTTTTTAATCTCAAACTTTAACTTTAGCAAATTTTTGATATCTAAAAATTCATAAATCTATCAGTCGCTATAATTATATCATCCACCCATAGTAGGAAATAAGTACTACCCTTTTTATGCAAACAAGGATCTACTTTACTCATGACAAAACCCATTTTTATAATATAATAATTAAAACAACCAGTCCATTCCTTTGGAACAATTTTTAAACCTTAAAAAGACTTAATTAATTTACAAACATAACCATTCTGAACATTGTCTAGTCCTTGAGGTGGCTTCATATAAATTGTTCCTTCAGAGTCCTATTCGGAAAAGCCGCTTTGACGTCAAGCTGATGAAGTCTCGCTGGAATGAAAAAACCAAGAGTGCTCGAAGTGTAACCATTCAAGCGACAGAGGCGTACAAATTATCAACCGCAACATGTTCTGAAGAAAACAGCAAACAACTAAGCGAGATTTCTTAATTGGTGCATTGAAGATTGTCTTTTCAGTGAATAGCCCACTTTGAATCGATTAATTTCACGTCTGGAGGCTTTGGAACTAATTCCCATCTTCCGTTTTTTCTTGCAATTGCCTCTTCCATAATGGCTGCATCCTAAACGTCTCTTCACAGTTGATCGCTTCATAGTAGGTCATAGGCATCTCGGAAGGTATATGTCCCACTGGTAGAGCCACCATTAATTCTACTTCCAAAATCATCACATTTTTTAGGTATTCTTCGTACTCTTGAGGGTTGTCTTCGCCTCTCCTCGTTAAGCTAATCATTTTTCAAAACAGGAGAATCATCTTCCTTAGTAAAAGGTTGAATTGCTTGCTCTTCCAAACCTGAATACTTTTCTTCCTCGGAACCACCTATAGTATGTCGATTCGGTGACTAAATTTTATAGAACGAGCAGTAACCACCTTACACCCAACTGGATCCCACAATCATCAGCCATTTGCTGCCTACCCGATTATTATCTGTCTACTTCTTTTGACAAATTTTCCACCTTGATCCTCCTGGGTACATGAGCAAAATCCCGGCTTCCAAACACTCTCATATTTGTCAAATTTATTTTTCTGTCGAACCCAATCTCAGCTAGTATTTTCCCAGTTGCTTTCCTTATAAGTCTATTAAGTGTATCAATTTACGCTCGTACGGTTTCTCCCCCCTATTCCTTGTTTAAGCCCTAATCAATCATAACACATCTCGACATATTTAGTATTTTCCGGTCCATGCGTTCAAAATAATTCCAGAAAACTCCAGTTTCTTGTTGATTTAGTGGTAGGTTATACTCCAGAGTGATGCCATGTTTCTTACAATACTGGACAAATGAGTCCAAGATACATTCTTCTCCTCTATCACAACAAAATCGCAATATTTTTTCATCACATTTTTCAATAACCATAGCACCTATATCATGTTTCGTACACTTCAGATTTCATTTTTAGTAAGTAAACGCATCTAAAATGTGAATAACGGTCTATAACACTTACATAATACTTATAGCCATCGTAAGTCATAAGCGTAAATCGTCCATTGACATCAGAGTTAATCACCTCCAGAGTTCGTCTTGGTTTCTTCTCATTTTCTAGGTGTCCAAATGGTTGCTATGTCATTTTCCCTTTGATATATATCTCACATATTCCAAGGGGCTTGAAAATTGACGAGTATCGCATTCGTCTGTGAAGCAGCTCACTACTCACCACACTGGCACAAAGATGCGCTCGTTCCTCCTCAACTTCAATTAAAAATTATATACGATTTCTTGGCACATAACACATCAATTAAATTAAAAGAGTTTCCTTTAAACTTTATTGATAAATTTCTTATCTTTACTGCTATAATGCGTTGTTTCTTATCAGCAACACCGGTTCGATATTAGCGTCCACGACGTCGATCAAATACTTTTCTAAATCCGTACCAACTAAATGCTGAGTACATCCTGAGACGATAACGAATACAGTTTTTGTAACCTCTGGATTTGTTAACATTGCATCTGTCCTTTCTGGGTCCAAGGAGCTTACACAGTTATTTGTGGAATCAACCTCAAACAATCAAGAAGGCAATATCAGTATTGATAGTTTTTTTTGTTAAAATTTGGGAAAATTACCCTTTTTGTCACTTTTATTTTTCAAATTTGTGCATTCTGATATTTTGTGACGTCTTTCATGGTAATAGTGACACGTGTAAGTAAAATAGCCAAAATTTTCCCTACTTCGATTCTTTAAATAGAAAACCATTCTTTCTGAGACATCAGGTTTCCTTCTTTGGTAACCTACCTCCTGGGCAAGTTTATTCTTGACAAATTTAATTGTTATATGATCTGTATTCTGAGAGAATAATATCCTCAGCATATCCAAGGAGTTCATAAGATTTGGGCATAGCTAACAATAAAGTCGAAATTACCTCATCATTATCGAGATTTGAACCGGCGTACGAGATTTGGTCCAATTCCTGTAACTTTTTGAAGAATGTTTCAAAGAAATTAAGCATCGAATTTTTCTTTGGATGAAATGTCATTTCGTTTCAGTTCTAAGTTCGCAGACAAACCGGTGTTCATACGGTAGTTCTAAGCGCTTCGAACATCTCCTTTGCTGCTGTTTTCGACCTCACTGTCCGGAAGACATTGCCCGCTAACGATTGAAAGATTATATCCTTGGCCATCACACATATAATCTGGATCAGGCGTACTTTTCTCCTTGTCTTTAAGCGCCCCAAGACAATTCTTCCTCTCAAGTGGTGTCTCCATTCTAAATTCCCAGTCGTGAATGTTTTTCCGCCAGACGGCTTCGAATTTATAAGTACGGTAGACGTAGACGATATGTTTGCAAACGAACAAAAGCAAACCTTCAAACTCCGTACCGACACACTGACCGAACCGTATTACAACTTTCCAGCTCGACACAAGAAAACACGCACTTCATTACAGCTCGTTCACTGCATCTGGGCCCACAACCTGTGAGTAATCAATGAAAGGCAGTTCAAAGAACTATCATCACATTTTATTAAAAGTTCAAAAGAGCAAATCAGTCCCATGTGTACTTAGCAGCATTTTGTAGGTGAACATCTGGGAAGTTTTCATTATAATACTACCATCTACACCAACATTAATTGCAATTTGTCCAACAACATGAGGTACCTCAATATATATTCCTAAAATAGTCTGAAAGCCTTCCAAACTGGTTTCCGTCCCAGCGTCCCTACTGAAGCCACTCAAGTTAAAATCACAAGCGAAATTATTCCCACTATAGCTCAGCAAAAGCTTTTGGCATCACATATTGTTATATATCGGCCATTATTTCTTAATTGAAATTAATATTCTAATTTATCAGCTTTACCCAGTAGTTGCGCTCATTCTTACCACCGGTAACCAAGTACTTAAATTTTTCTAATTAACCCCTATCTGATGTATTCCTCTCTTCTGGAGCATTGCTCAGGAATCCAGTATTTGACTTTGCCATTTGAGGTATTTAATTTAATTTCTTTATTGTTAAGATTAGAAGGGTAAAAAGGCGATAATTTTGGACAGTTGTCACATTTCTAGATACTCATTTACAAAAATATTGTCTTTTCTGTTTGAATAACAATTTTTTCGTTTTTACTAACCACGCTGAAGCCAAGTTCACCTGTTCAGCTATGGGTATCCTAGCAGCCCAATAAAGGTTTGATATCGTGAAATAGAATCCCAGATAACGGTTAACCCAACAAGAATGCTTGTCGCTTTAGTAGAGGTATAAACGATAGAAATTTCATATTTTATTCTGAGGCTGAGGATTTCAACTTTAGTATGATCTATGTATTTAAAGTCAATAGTTTTGAAAATGTACGAAACAAGAAAATAATATATCTTTAAGTCTGGCAGTTTTTCTGATTTATAGTGACATAAATTCAGTAGTGATATTAACCTGCATAGATTGGATGGGATAGCCAGAACAGGAATCAGATTGGAAAGAATCCAAAATTTTACATTCTAAAAAGAAAAGGAGATTTGGGATTGTACCAACCTTTCAAGAGGTTGGAAAGAGTCGGCATTAGATGGGTACTCTTCCAATGATGCAGGTTTGGAATTTTTTTTTTTCAACTGTAGCTTATGTCCAGGGAATTCATAAAACTATTTTGGAGCGAACAATTACAAATATAAAGAGGAAATAAAGGATAACTGAAGGACTTAGTTTCATTATTTTAACATGAAGCCCATCAGAACCACTGTGTGTTATCCTTACTGAGCTAGTAAGGTACATGGGTGTGACATAGAAATAATATAAACTACAACAATTTAGTGAGGGGTCACAAGCAAAATAGAGGAGTATGGTGGTGATTAAGATATAAATTTAATTCATCAGGTAAAACTGGAAAGGTAAAAAGGAAAGGAAGGTAAAAAAAGAAAGGTGGTGGAGGGAAAGTTTCAGAATAAGTTACCATTTTGAAATGGATTCAGGCCACTCCTATTCTAACAGACGGTCAAGTGGTATGGAAATAAAAATATTTTAGAATGTCCATTACCGTTATTTTTTGTAAATCTATTACCAACTTCTGGAGTAGAGAAAATCTAAAAAGTAGAGCACCTGTATTACACCAGAACACAGGTTGAAAAAACTTATCCCTATTGTAACATCATCATATGTCACAATTTGCATGCATACCGGTAGGCCAAGATGTACGACAGTCTGCACGACAGTAGAGACATCCCTCCCCCCTCTCAGGTGTGACCAGAGTGATCAACACAAGAGTGAGATCTACAAGAAGTCTTCAAAATGCTTGTGATTTTTTGCTCTCTGTCAACAAAGTTATCTGGTGAATAGGGCTGTGAAAGCTACTAAATTTTTAAGTTCAGTTTTCAACAACAAAGTCGGCCAGAGGAAGAAAAGCTAATCATGGTTTGCTCAAAATATTTGCGAGGCCTTCTGTTCCTTTCATTTTTGCACCTCAAAGCAAAGAACACTCAGATCCACTGCCCTCTCCTCATGCACAAGCCACTATTCCTTAGCACTCTGCTAGTTATTCTGACATAAACTAAACCCATCCCCCTCCTCAACCACAAATTCCACATATTCCTCCGCCTTCCAGTTCCTCAGCTCTGGTTAATCTGTAAACAGAGTTTCCTTTCCTTATAGAGTTCAGAACCCTAATTAGTCCTCTTATTTCCCTTCTCACAAACCTTGTCTCCTACCTCAGCTCAGCATTGTACATCCAAATCCGTAAATGATTCCTACCAGTTGCTTAGACATTATTTTTTTGAACGCAAATGGTGGTTTGACCTATACAAACGAACTGGTATTACTAAATGACAAAAATATTGACGTGCCTCTCATTAATTACTGAAACAACACATTAAATTACAGTAAATGACAAAATTCCACATTGCCAGACTAATCGAACTGATCACCTACATGAAATAGCACATGCTGGTACTGCTAACATTGTTCAGAATTTTATTTTTCATCATATAGTTCCTTTGAAAGCACATGATTTCCTTCAATCCACTGTAGTGTTAATTAGTAATTTTTCTTTTCCCCTCACCCTGATGTCAGTGTATTGCTATAAATAAGTTTCCGATTCCCAATTCATCTCCTTTCTTGACTCCATTGGATGTCATTTCCTTGTATGGGCCTTCTTGAGCATTACATGGTTGCCTTCTTGAACACAACACAAGTTTTCGACCGGGTTTGTCACTCTGGCTTACTTTATAAGCTCGAGACATATATCCCTCAGGCCCTCCAGTTAAACCTACAGCCCTTCATTTTATGCTGATTTTTCCAAGTCCACTACTGTACTATAGAAGCAGGAGTTCCGCAGGGCAGTATCCTGGCACTTATCATTTATTACCTAAACACCACTGATATCCCCTCTGGTCCCAATTACTTCCAGACAACTCAGCACTCAAATCCTGAATAGGGAACCCAAAACTTTCAAACACATTGGCAAGATTGAGCGTTAGTTCAACCAATGGCAGATCAATGTTACTGAAGAAAAGTGTGTCCACATTACTTATACACTCCGTCGCAAATTCTGTTCATTAGTTACTTTTAATTATATCACTTTTCCTCTCTCCAATACATGGTATTTACGATTCCATCTTTACAAAAGACTAACATGGAACCCATTCAACATTAAAAAGGCAAGAAATAAACATACTTTGCTACTACTAATTCAAAGTCCATCCCCTTTTTTCAATACAAAATAATCCACTAATTAAAAAAGTTATACTAAAACCAATCTGGACATACAGACTAGTTATGGGCACAACCAAACGGTTTAATACCAAGTGCCTCAACAGAGCCCTTCATAATGATCTTAATATACCTTACATTCTTGGCCTCATTCCTTTTAAGTTCAGAAACTTTCACCATAACCTATCCAATCATCCTAATCCCCTAGGTGCAGTCATTGTACAACCTCACCCATCGCTATTATCCTTTTAGAAGATTAACACTCTTTGTCAGCCTCCACTGATCTGTATCCAGTGACATGGCTGATGAAGAAGCATGAGGATTTCCCAAACCACAGCTTCCTCTTTCACTTGCAAGGGAGGAGCAAATCATGCGGAGTTGGGAGGTCCCTAGGCTGTGTATTTATACTCTTATATATTGTATGAAAGGGTGAATGAAAGCTGAACTACTAATTGTCCAAACAGGGGATATTATAATTTGATTTCAATACCTATCTATAAGGTGTAAGATGATGGCAGTGTTTGGTGGTTTTCAAAATCTCAGCCGAGGCAGAGTATGAAAGTGACCCAATCGATAGTATGAAGTGAAAATACTGATGGTGACAACTGATAATTTTGCACCATTATCAACTATCCCTCTAATTCCCCTAATTATTGTTTGTCCCTATTAACTTTATGCTGACAACCCCCAGGTTTTTATTTCCTTTTTCCTCTCTGGTTTATCAGCATACTTCATTGATTCATAAATACCTATATTAGATCAGTGTCTGGCCCAAAATTACCAAAAGAACGTCCTTCCCTAATCTTCAATTATTTATTATTTTCTTCTTCATGTTAAAAACATGGGATCACTATGAATCAAACCCCTCATCTCCCAAATACTCAAATAATCTATACTAAACTATTTCTTCGCTTTTGCCAACACGTTCCCTAGCATACTCCCTACTCCCAGCATCTTCTCTCATGTTCCCTAACATTGACTACAGTAGCATATTAACTTTTTTGTTGGAGTTGTCTCCAGGATTTGTTGTTCTCTCACATCGCCCAACACCTCAAAATGTATGCTTGAGTAAATATTATAATAAAAGCACTTAGCAAATTTACATACTTTACAAAAGTTCATATCACAAAACTTTATTTCATAACATATTTTTGAATACAACCCAATATCTCATAAAGATATTACAAAACACTTAAAATTTTAATGTTATAAATAAAAAATTTGCTGCTTGCTTTATCATTGAAAAATTCTAATAATATAGTAATTATTATAATTGTTTCAACACCTAATAAATATAATATCAAACTAAAATGATAAAGCGCACAATAACTAAGTATTTTCAGTTTAAGTTACGGCAGTAGTTATTTATGACATTTAATAAAAATAATTCATCATCTCCACACAACACTGTAAAGACATTTATGGCATAATCTAAGGAGAAAAATTTATTATGCAGAATTAATTTTTAATACAATGTAAACAGATGTTTGTTTCGTGAAATTAATAAGTTAATAGTGGTTTCTTGTTCAAATATAAACCGAATGATAAATATACAAATCAACTAACAACAAATAAACAACTTGAATTATCTTTTCGAATAAAGAAATATTAATAAAATGTCAATATATTTAATGGAAAAAAGGATAAATTAAAAAATAAGACTTAGTATTTGAACAGCTAAGAGGCAAATCCATAACTACTCCATGGAATGTAAGTATACATGTAACATGTATATAACTAACGAAATTGGAGCCAAACACTAATATTAATTGTAACTTTATTCACCTAAAAAGATAATTGAAGAATAAAACCTAACTTATATAACAGTCTTTAGCCTTATAATGAATAAATGCTTCTGATGAACCTAATCTTATCAGACAAAATTATTTATAACATAAATATATTTTAACTCCAAATTTTTATTAGAAAAATATTTTGGATGTAAGTGATAAATATAGCATACCAACTAAAAATAATCATAAATATTTCTATTACACTAAAACCATATATTGCAATGGAATACTTAATGGAATGGACAGTTCATACAACTTCATTCTTAAATAGTAATATACAATAAGTAATGAGTACAATTTACAATTACAATTGTACAATTTACAATTTAACTTATCCTTTCAAAATATACATTTTATTACATACTTTAATCTTATTCACAACAATAAAATTTAATTTTAGGTTTGTTTACCACTTATTTACTGTTACAGTACGTGAGTATTATTTTATTACTAGTATAGTATTATAGGAATAATCAAAATGTTATTATATATTTTTATTTTATTATATTTTTTGAGTATTATCCATGTTTCCAATGTTTTTGTTTTAAAATTTGTATATATTTAATTATAATGTACTTTTAAATGTCCTATACAAAACTTTATCTTAAGCATATAAACTATTGTGCAGTAATTGAAAAGGCTCTTTTAAAAGTAAAAAAAAAATTATAATTTAATAAACGATAGTGTAATAACAATCATAGATCGGATAAGTTAGAAAAAACATATTAGTTATAAAACCCTATATTAATTGAAATTAGTGTTCAGTGGTACAAAATACTATACTCAATGTAAATTAATTGTTGTTCATATTTACAAATATTATTACAGGATGATCACCTTACCTCGCATTATCATCACATGAACTCAATTCCATATTGCTTCATTTTAGTATTCCATTGTCTACAGTTATCGATCAATTACTTTTACAAAATACATAACTACTTTGACTGAAACATGAGGTGGCGTTTCAGCAGAAATATTCATCACATATAGCCCATCCAATATAAATAAAAATTAAATTAAAAATGAATCTGTTTTTCCCTTTTTATAATAAAACATCAATATTATTCTTTAAACAAAATAAATTTATAATTCATCATGTGCTTCTTTAGTTTTATCCGGTAATCTACAGGCAGCAGGGGTTCGGAATTCCAGAAAGTATTCACATTTGTCTGGTTCGTGGGCACTTATAACTTCATTTTCAAGACCACAACTAACATTTACCTGCATCAAAATAAATGTTTGCATAAATTAATAATAAAAAGTAAATTTAAATTAACATGAATAATTGTTTAAATCAACATCAGGACATTTACTAGTCTTATTTAAGGGAGACATTTTACCATCCATAAGGAGTAAGCATTGAATATGGTCAGTTACTTAATTTTGTAACATTGCATATAGCTAAGATTTGTACTGCTCCCCAAGAAACAATTAGTTAACTACCAAGATATCGAATGATGAGAACCATTAACCAAATAGAACATAGCTCTAGACTAAACAGAATACAAAAATTAATAAAATTGGAAGCATTTAATTTATCTATAATAATCACAAGTTTTTTTGTTTTTGTTTTGTAGAAAATCTTTACTAATATAAAATTAGTCGGCCTTGACAGGGCCATGAACAATTGTACTTAGTGATCTCATTCATACCAAATTCACATTATAATGTAATGTTATTTTTATGAACAAGTGAATTTTATTTTAAAAATATATGAATAATTATACACACAATGCTAGGAAGTTTAGGATCTCCACACACCAGGTACACTCCACAGGTATCAAGGGATGAATTGACCTGAGAAAACGAAGGATTGTTGGTGGGTGTAGGATGTTGCCAACAGCAGATAGTTGCAGAGCAATTCTGTTTCAGTATTTGCCAGATTGTCAGAGGAAAGAGACCAGTCGTGTGTTAGACCAGAGAATGGGAACCAAGCATGGGAAGCCTCAAGTAAAAAATCCACTCATTCAGTACCAGACAAGAATATATCCACTTATTTATATATCACTGTTTATAATAATGATCAAGTAACTACACTGGTGGACAAAATTAACTCACCACTCAATTTTTTTTTAGTTAAAATTAAATTAATTATCTTCCACTTTTATTAAGATTAACTATTGATATTTATGTGATGTCAGTGTAAATATAAACCGTAACGAATGCTTTGTTTACTCTTTTTCCTTATTCACAAACAGCATTAGATCTATAAAATCTACACATCATAAAATTCATTATCACCCATTCTTTCTCTTTATAAACTCTTTGTAAACGTATTTAATTTTGTTCAATAGCCCCAATAAGTTAAGGCTGTGACATTGATAGAGGAAGGATACAGCCAGTGTGAAGTCGCCAGGAGACTGGGTGTCATCCATAGGCAGGGCTCTAAAGTGATTTAGGGAGACAAAGTGTCACCCAAGAAGAAAGGGGCTGCGTAGGTCTAGATGTACAGCAGAAAGAGACAATAGGTAAAATTGGCACCTGGCTTTGTGAAACCGGACCATCGCCAGAAATGAGATAATAAATCTCAAAAGGCAAGTCCCAAATTATTTCATTTCCACCAGGACTATAAGAACAAGGCTTAATGAAAATAACCATAGGGCTCGACATCCTGCCCGTGGACCTCTTCTTACCACAGCTCACAAAATTTCCAGGGGTTTAGTTTGCATGAGAACATGTGAATTGGACTTTAGAAAACTGGAAGAGAGCTCTCTTTACAGATGAGGTGAGAGTTGGTCTCAAGTCTTCTGATGGCTGTAATTTTACAAGGAGATGGCTCAGGAGAGAGATATAGCGTCATGCTGTACGGTTCACCAGGTGGCATTTAGTGATGGCTAACGGATGTTCTGGGGTGCCATTTCCTTTGATGCTCATACTGAATTGGTTATTGTATGGGGAAGGTACCTAACATTTCAAAGGTACTAAGCAGACTTAATCAAAGAACATGCAGTGCCGTTTGTTCCCTATAACGGTGAAGGATTCTTGTTTTGGATGATAATGCCAGACCCAACAGAGCACAAATGGTTGATGATTACCTGATTGAGGACTTGGTGTGCCCACCACGGAGTCCAGATACTTAAATCCTATTGAACATGTCTGGGACCAACTGAATCTAAGAGTACAATGTCAGAATCCATATCCTAGCATCCTTGAAGAATTAGAAAGGGCTGTTGTTGAAGATTGGGACAATATTCCTCAAGACTTCAATGAAAACATCTTCCAATAAATGGCAAGGCATTTAAGTAACGTGATTCGTGCCAGAGACGGAAACACCCGTTATTGAGTACATTATCTGTGTAAATACAATTTTGTTTTCAAATGACTTATTTGGTTCAAACAAAAATATTTTTGAGTCTAAAATTTGCACAGATTGGAAATCTTTCAAAAAATAAGGGTGGTGTGTTAATATTGTCCATCGTTGTATGACTTAAGTTATATATAAATTTCTATAGCCAATTATATGAATTTGAAATAGACAAAATTATTCACTTGAATCAATAATACACTGAGATCATATTAATGAAGTGTTACAAATAAGCTATTATTCATTATCAACTTTATATAAATTTTCTTTTACTCCATATTAATAAGCAAGTGACATTAAAACAAAGGCAACACCAGTTGTCCACTGCATTGCCCCAAGGGTATCTATCAGTTAAGTTAATCTCAGCCGCCTTCTAAGGGGAAGTGGCCTGGTGATCTCGGCTCTTCAACGTGGTAAGAGATCCAACACAGTACGATAACTTGGATTCCACATTGACAAAAGACTAACTTGGAACCCACACACAGATAGAAAAGACCAGAACTGAATCAATGTTTTAGACAACATACGGACTGCGAAACAGAAAATCTCACCTCTGTAGAAAACAAAATATTGATATATAAAACCATCAAAAGTCTTAAGAAGTATGGGTGTAAATGCTCCCTCACCAATCACCAATAAAACCTTGACTGCATGAGCAGTGTGAGGGATCTCCCTGATCTCTTCTTCTATATTCTTAGTTGTGGAGCCTTTATTTTTATTTTACTTGGTTATTTATAAGGATAAGGAAATTTATATAAAGTTGATAATGGGTAATAGTTTTTTTGTAACACTTCATTAAAATGATCTCGGGGTATTATTGGTTCAAGTGAATAATTTCGTCTATTTCAAATTAATATAATTGGCTATAGAAATTTATATTAAACTTAAATAATAGTTACCTAATCATTATTATAAACAGTGATATATAAATAAGTGGATATATTCTTGTCTGGTACTGAATGAGTGGATTCTTTACTTGAGGCTTCCCATGCTTGGTTCCCATTCTCTGGTCTAACACACGACTGGTCTCTTTCCTCTGAAAATCTGGCAAATACTGAAACAGAATTGCTCTGCAAATATCTGTTGTTGGCAACATCCTACACACACCAACAATCCTTTATTTTCTCAGGTCAATTCATCCCTTGATACCTGGTGTGTGGAGATCCTAAACTTCCTAGCACTGTGTGTATAAATATTGTGTTATATAAATTAACTGTTTCTAATTTTATTTTTATTTTTTTTATCTAGTCTGTTTTAATTGGTCAAGGGTTTTCATCATTTATTATTACACAAGAAATGTTATTAACAAAGTGTGGCAGCAGAAACTGGCCTAATATATTGAGCGAATCAAAATTATTATGAAAGCCCATAGGATCAATGTACTTTCATAATAGTTATTATAAGACCCTGGAAATTTTGCTTTTTGTATTGCATGAATAGGCGCGGAATGCATACCTCACACTAAGCAGGGTATTTTAACAAAACAATTTATACATAAATGTAATAACATTAAGCTAATTTTAATATTTCATTTTTTTTTGTTAACACTTTTTCACTATATGTTCTATCTGATTACTGTTGTAGTAGGTATTAATCGCAATTAATAGTGCATTATATAGAAATAAAAATACCTTTGCAGAACGTTGAGGGCCATTCCAACAGCTTTGACCTTTGTCATAGAACATTGTCTTATAATCAGCATCTAGCCAGCTATGCCAAGAACCAAGTCTGGTTTCTGAGCCACCAGCTTTACCAGCTTGCACAACCTCCACAAAAATAAAAAAATACAATTATAAAAATAAAAGATGATACAATATACTCTCGCAAATTCAAATAGCCAACAGTCAAAAAAAAATGACACCCAAGTTGGCAGATGAACAGAATAGGTTTTAATTATTGATGTCAGAAGCAGTAGGATATCATAGCAGCATCTACTGTTGTAGGTATAAAAAGTATATGCACACCCCATTAAATCATTATTCAATGGTGAATTTAGATTACAATCAACCTCTTTTACATCAACATCAAAGAGATGTTTACCAACCCTGTATAATTTAATTGATTAAACATATTCCATAACCAAACAATAATTTAAAATATCATTAATCTTATTCCACCAAAATGATTTCCACACTTGGCCCAGGGATGGATTTAACATATTTCATCTGATTGATCCTCTAAATACATATAATCCAAATACATATTTAGATTATTATCAACACAACTAGTTTCAATTCAGCTGTTTCAATATATTAACAATAATAACTACCAATTATTGGGTATCAGTTCAAAAAGGACACTCTCCTGCAATAAGGTATACAATTCTGAGTTGAAAAACTGTTGAAAATCTTAATATGAATATCAAACCTAGTTTTATTGAGAAAATACAAAATATAATCAATAATTATTTTTTAAAGTTTATTTCAACTGAAACTCACTTGATCAAACGGGCATACTTTATAGACATACTCTAGATCAGCAAAACTGAAGCATTGGCCATCAAGAGGGGCAAATTCATCATCTTGTCCATAGTCCCTAGATAGTGACTCTTTCAGTTGGTTAATTTCTCTCTCAATATCTTGAAAGGTACGTTGTGCACTATCGTAATCAGAACGAGCGGCATTTGCATCTAAAATAACAAAAAAAAGCACAAATCTTAAAAAACTTGTTATCTGTTATTTATTTTAAAAGATCATATTTAATCAAAAAACTTTTATTGTTAATTCTTTCGATACACATGAAAGAATAATAGCCTTTGAGAAATATTTCCTGAATAGTAAAGTTCAGGGGGGCATCATCATTATTGCTACCTAAATACATCAAGATGCTGACATAAATATCAGGCTAAAGCAGCTATTTATCACCACTCTATTTGATATCTTTAAGTGACTTGGACAATTCTCCGATGGTATTATCTGAGAAGCAAATAGCAGAGACATTAAAATGCTGAAAATAGTTATCAGTTCTTAACTCAGGTCAGAACCAAACAAAATAAACCGGTGTCCCAATTACTCTTGATATTTGGGGTGGAGTACTCAATATAACACAGCATACAACTGAGAACTGTGGATATTGAGATTTTGTAGTTTAAAACAAGAAGGATAACAAAAAAGTCAACATTTTAAGAGCAACATGTTGCTTGCAGGATAATTATTAACAGAATTAAATAATGTGTGATATTTTAATAATTGAAATGCACATAAGATATTTGTATTTAATATCTAGTATATTTATTATTAAAAAAACTTCACTATTCGAAATATTTAAACTGATGCTATAGATTGTACAAAGTTATGCTTTTAAAAATTACTTAGCAAACTAGTAAATCGACAAATGAATTGAATTCTATATGTATATATGAATTTTAATTTTTTTTTAATGTCATTGATGGGACTCACGAACACAGCACTTCAGTAGTGAATCTAGACAGAAGAATAAGAAGCTCTGAACCAAGTCCCTATATTTATATATAGAAATAGTAATAATAGTGATAAAGGGGAACATTTCATTAAATCACTGACGGTTAATATCAAGTTATATTTTTCTTTTTGAATATTAACAACAAGCAAATATATATTCCAATACAATACATTACAATTATTTTATTATAAAATTAATAACTTAAGGTTTCAATGACAATCTGTGTACTTTGAAAATGTCTGGCACTAAATTATACATGATAAATTTGGATATACAAAAAAAAAAATCCAACTTTTTTCTAACATATTGTTGTGATATTTTAAAATGATGATTTTTAATAGTGTTTGTTTAAATAAACTCGAAATTAGCGAGCATTGAATAACGATCCGTGATTCATTTTTGAAAGTATGAACGTTTTTATTGTCGTCAAAAATAATTATTAATAATTGAAATAAAATAATATCATATTTAATATAAACATTTATTATATAAACTTCTAATTTAAGCAAAGTAATAACTATTCAAAACAACTGGCATTAAATAACCAGTTGAAAGTCAAGAAGGCAGCGGGAGGTAGTATAAATAAACCGGCATGAACACAAAAACACATTCTTTCGTCGGGAGCCCACATTCGTTCATCAGAGGAGAGAGCAGGTAGCAGACCAGGTAGTCACTGACCCACGCTACCACCTCATGGCATCACTTTCACTCAGCACGAAGAGGTAATAGAACCACGCGCGGCAGAGAAGAACAAGCATGCTGATCCGCGAACCACACGAAGATCAACACAAAGATACACTGGCCAGTATACTACGTAATTTTAATCTTAGCAGTAAATTTTAATACGTACGTATTTAATTTTAGTATATCAATTTTAGTTATTCAATGTGTATAAATAAATCCAATAAACCTTTTGCCAGAAGATTCCTATATAATTATTAACAGAACCCTGATATAACGTTAAAGTTATAAAATATAAAAGTTTTTAAAAATTATAATAAAAAATATATAATTAAAATATTATTATTAATGCATCAAGCAAATATTAGAATATTTGGCGCCCGCGAACTAGGACATGTTAATTGAGGAAATCTGGTTAAAGGATTAATTGGATAAAGTGTGTCACGAAAATTGTTTAAAATTTGATATAAAGGTTAGGTCAAAAAGTGTTAAAAATTGTGTTTGTGGTAGGGATTTGTATCGGTAAAGTTCAGAAATGGAAAGCGTAGATAAATCGAGTCACGTGGAAAGTAAGATGGAAAAGTTATGTAGGTTAATGATGGAAAAAATGGAGGAAGGTTTTAAAGAAATAAAGGAAAGAATGGACGAAAATAAACGTGATTTTATCGAAAAATTAAACGAACGTTTTCGAGATATTAACGAAACATGTAATGAAAATAAACGTAGTATTGACGAACAAAATAACGTAAATAAACGTAGTATTGACGAAAATAAACGTAGTATAGATATTAACGAAACATGTAATGAAAATAAACGTAGTATTGACGAACAAAATAACGTAAATAAACGTAGTATAGATGAAAAAATAGACAATAATCAAGAGATCATTGAACCAAATAAACAAAATTCTTTCAAACAGTCCAAAGCACAACTGGATGAAAAAATACATCCTCTAAAAAGGGAAATTAAATTTAAGAAACAAAAAACGTGCATAAATAATGAACCGGTAATTGGTCCTGATGAAAGACAAATAATTAACAGTCATGATAATTTTGAGATTCAGCAATTAAAAAATTCAGACCCAGTAGAAATTATAAATAGATTTAAAAGTACAATATTTAAAATTTTGAATTGGAATAGAGTCAAATTTAACATTTTATATCATGCTAGTGAAATTCCCCTTGGCGAGTTAAATATAAACAGCATACAAATAAACAAATTGACAAAATTTAAAAATAACCACAGGGATGTTTTTAGTACAATCGAATATAATTATAAAAAGAAGAAAAAAAAAAATAGCTATACTTTATTATTATGAAATAATGATAATCGGAGAAATATAAAAAAGTAATTTAAAAAAAAAAAAAAAAAAAAATTTTAAATTAATAGAAAAAACTATTATTAAAAAATGGCAATTAGGCACGTGTAAAGTTTAGAAATTAAAGTTTATTATAGTGTAAAATCAAAGTTAAAATTATGGTAAAAGATATAGAAAAACTAGAAATTTAAAATCAATTGGAATAATTTAATATAACAGCAATCAGGCCCATGTAAAAATTTGGAATTAAAGCTTATCATAGAGTATTAAAGTGTTAAAATGTTTAGTTGTAAAATAAAATTTGAAAATATGGTAAAAGACATTGAAAAGCTTGAAAGTAAAATCAATTGAAAATAATTTATTATAAGATAACATCAATCACCCATGTAAGAATTTGGAAATTTAAGTTTATTATATTGTATTAAAATGTTAGAATGTTTAACTATACAATCAAAGTTGAAAATGTGTTAAAGTCTAAATCTAAAGACTAGAGAATTAAATTTAATTTAGAAATCTTATTATGAAAATAATCTCAATCAAGCAAGGTAAAGACTTGAAAATGAAAAATTATTGTAATAATTGAATGTTGAAATCTCTGTATAGTACATGTAAAATTTTGGTGACATACATTTTGGTATTGTAATTTAGTTAATAAGAAAATACAAATAATTAATATGATGAACAAGTAAATGTAAGATCAATAGTAAAGCAAACAAAAAATTTTTTTAGACAAGCTCAAAAAATTTTTAAATCGGAGCGGACCCGAATGTTGTGATATTTTAAAATGATGATTTTTAATAGTGTTTGTTTAAATAAACTCGAAATTAGCGAGCATTGAATAACGATCCGTGATTCATTTTTGAAAGTATGAACGTTTTTATTGTCGTCAAAAATAATTATTAATAATTGAAATAAAATAATATCATATTTAATATAAACATTTATTATATAAACTTCTAATTTAAGCAAAGTAATAACTATTCAAAACAACTGGCATTAAATAACCAGTTGAAAGTCAAGAAGGCAGCGGGAGGTAGTATAAATAAACCGGCATGAACACAAAAACACATTCTTTCGTCGGGAGCCCACATTCGTTCATCAGAGGAGAGAGCAGGTAGCAGACCAGGTAGTCACTGACCCACGCTACCGCCTCATGGCATCACTTTCACTCAGCACGAAGAGGTAATAGAACCACGCGCGGCAGAGAAGAACAAGCATGCTGATCCGCGAACCACACGAAGATCAACACAAAGATACACTGGCCAGTATACTACGTAATTTTAATCTTAGCAGTAAATTTTAATACGTACGTATTTAATTTTAGTACATCAATTTTAGTTATTCAATGTGTATAAATAAATCCAATAAACCTTTTGCCAGAAGATTCCTATATAATTATTAACAGAACCCTGATATAACGTTAAAGTTATAAAATATAAAAGTTTTTAAAAATTATAATAAAAAATATATAATTAAAATATTATTATTAATGCATCAAGCAAATATTAGAATAATATCCAAATCATACATAAATGCTTGAAACGTGTGGCTTCATTCTTGAATTCTAATCCTGTTCCATACTATCCTCTGAAAAGATTGCCTGTTTCCTTTCTTTCCTCTGCTGATACACATCTCTAGTACCTCAAGCACCATCTCAAGCATTTTTGTCCTTACAGACCTCTTCTTAGTTCTCCCATTTTAATGGGCATTTGCCTTGTACCTGGTGTGCCATAAATTGGAATCTCTGCTCTTTCCAGATCAGTTTGTCTACCTTATTTATTAAAACAATCCTCAATGGGCGACTATTGAGAGTAAGGTGGCATTTGAAACATGCCCTCAGAAGTTGGCAGGTGGAAATTTACATCTATTGAACATATGGAAAGATTCAGGAGCAAACTGCCAAGTTTGTGCTGCCAAGCACAACTAGATAAATAAATTTGATTGTTGTTCCAAACAGTATTGAATATATGAACATTTTACGTGACATTTAATGTATTAAACTAATTACAATAGATATATCATATAGCAAGGCCTGAGGACTCATCTAATTGCCCACTGTGTAGCTACGACAATAGGATAAATGGCAACCACTTAGGAAATGCTCCACCTAAATAATAAAGAAAATAATAAACCTGGGATGGATCCTCAAGTAATTACGAGCTTATTTGTACTAGGCACCATGGAAGGAGGAATGGAGACCAGTTAGCTGTGCTTACTAGATGCTAGTCTTATTGATCCACTGACACTCAGGATATTGATTGCACCTACATCAGACCGTGGTAATTTTTTTTTTTTTTTTGCATAGGCTGTATGGTACCAGGAGGTCATTATATCACAAAATAAAATTTATTCCCAGGTCAGGATTTAATACCCGAAGTGGAGTCGAGCACTCTACCCTCCAGCCAAGCTGCCAGGCTTTTTTTTAACAGAAGAATGTTTCTAGCAGAAGCCAGATTGGTGGGTAAGAAGCAGTATTAGGCATAATGTCGTCCCCAACATAGAAAAAATTAGTAATAGCTAACAATAACCCATTGTTCACAAAAAAAAATAAAAACCCTTTCAAAACCAATAAATTGATCACACGATTGAAAGAATCAGTAATAGCCGAGAATATCTCATTGCCAATGCACAATCAAAAAGCATTGAAAAGAATCAAATTTGACACCCTTCAAAACATATGAATCCATCCCGACATTTCATTTGTCAAATAAAAATTTATTTCCAATATTCAGATAATTATTTTTTATTTGTCGAAACAATTTATTTCAAATAACGAATAATAAATAATCTCTAGTTTATCTGCACAGTTCAAAAAATAAAAAATCATTTTTATTGGTTATTTTCAAATGATATCCGCAGGTTATTTGTTTATTTATTATCTAAGATAATATTGGAACAAGACTGGAAGGACAAAGTTTATGGGATTAAAATTGTGGTAGTAGAGACATTTTAGTAATAGTTTTCCAAACATGTTTGAGAGAATGAGAAACATACTTATCAGAATGTAAGATGATGTATCAGTGGATTGTTCACCGAAATTCAATGAAGAAATAATAATTAAATTTTAAACACTTTATAACACAGAAATGAATAAACGGATTGTCATTGTCGGAAATTTCCCCTAGGAGGGAGGACGCCCGCCGCGGACAAGGGTCACTACAACCCGGCCGATGTCCGGCGAGCGTCAAGAAAGAGATAAAATGGGTGGACCTGTGGTCTTTTACCTTAGCTGGCGGGCTAGTTGGCGGGCAGTTTTATTTGTATTGATCTGACTCCATAAGATCTTAGAAGGTGTGCCCCGACAAAGCACTATGTTCAGGAGATGAGGAACAGGGTAGATATTTATAGGTAGTTTATGTGGTCTTGGAATGACCACGAATTCACACTCTGTAACTAAGGGTAGGCGAAAACCATCCGGATCCGGTGAGTGTGAACTGGAGAGAAACAACTGACGCTTAACGTTTTTATTATTAAAACATAGGTAGATATTTTCTAGGCCGAGAAGAGGGGAACTTCCATTTATTCATGGTGAAGAAGTTGACACTACAGTCATTTTTATAGAAAAAAAGCCTATTTTACTTTTTAATATAAGGAAATTGTAGATAAAAGTTCAAAAATAAAATTAGTGTCAAATTGTTAGAATTCTGTACCATAACATAAACTAACTAATGCAATACCAAGTCTTCGTCAAATAGATTCTGTTCAGCATTAATAATGAGCCAACCAAAGAAAATCCTCCTGTAATTATCAGTGTTAAGACCCATTTTGTTTTACTACAAAAGTCAGCTTGAACATTGGGATGCCTCTTATACAAAAAAACAATGATCATCAGTATGTGTATCCAAAATATATCTTTAACGTTAATTATTTTAATAATTAAAATATGATGATTCTTTCTGTGATCAAATAATCTGAGTTAAATTATGTTAGAAGAGAAATAAAGCCAATTGATTTATAAAAATTTCTCTAAATGTCAAGAAGTATGAGAAGGCTAGATTCCCAGAATATGGACGGTTGGGTCACTTTCAGTATTAATCATCATTCCTGTGTTCCAGGGATCCCTCTAAAGTATAATTTTAGATGAATTCTAGTTGACCAATTTCATGAAACTAAATGTAGACAATGCATCAATCCTTTATTACTGCCAGACAAAGGGTCCTATTGGACAAAGTTAAATAAAAAGTGATACACCTACAGTAAAGTGACAACAGCTGCAAATCTATAAGAAAATTTAGCCAATCACCAATAAGAAAACTAATTTTTGCAAGAAAAATGACAAATTAATGATAAAAACAGGAAAACCAATTGAAGAAAACCACAGCAATAGCATAACATGATAATTTGATCCTTTACATTTTTTTTCATACTTGGTTTACAATTAAATACATCATTTTTGTTTTCATATTTTCTTTGGACAAAAGAAGTGCTGCTCCATATATACTGATAAATATATCAGTAATTGCAGTATATAAGAAAAACCAAATTAAGAATAAGAAATGATTTCTAACCTTCAACAATTTTTGATGTGACTTCATCATATTCTGGTTGGACGATATTAGTGCTGCTTTTAAACCCTTCACTATCGGGTTCTACTGCTCCTTCCTCTTCTTCTTCTTCTTCTTCTCCTTCTTCTGCATCTTCAGCAACATCATTTGTTTCATAATCCTAGTACATAATAAAATATTTGATTTAGTAAAACTTTTTTTATATGGGATTCAAAACATAAAAGTACTTATTCGAGAGCAATAAAAATGGCTATTAAAATATATACTAACTTTCAATTCACACTACAATTATTGAAATATAAAGTAACAGAAATTAAACTTAATTAATTTACTTCAGATAAAATTTTCCCGTTTTAGGAAAGGAATAACTAACCATACATGATCATGAAAAATAATAATAAGCAAATTAGTGATCAAGATTGTGGTACTGTCTATAAAGGGGGACAATTAAATTCAGACTCCACTGAAGCATCTTTTGTTATGTTGAAACATCAATATTCCATTCCATAGTTTCAATTACCTGATTAAATGGATTCCAAGTAAACGAACTAGCAACTTAAATGGATCACTGGAGACAACAGCCAGGTAGACCCAAACTCAAAAAGACAACTTAATGTCTTGATAAATAGTTTGTTTTTTTAAGTTTATTATTTACATAATTTAAAATTCTGCTCAAAACACAAGCAAAATAGTACATGCTTTGATCACTGAGACAGTAGTATACATAAGTACACTGCATTTTTTTTTTTTTTTTTTAACTGGTAAGGTAATAAGTGATGAATTTAACAGTAGGTAAACATAACAAAAACCTACATAATAAAAAAAATAAAAAAGTGATAAGTAACCAAATTAATTAAGTAGATAAAAATTTAATTAAGTTAATGTTGTTATTCTAACAATATATGTTTTATGCATTTGTGAATGTATCTTTTGAGGGTATGATTACTGTAATTACCTATTTCTCTTGAGATACAGAGAATTTCTTTATTTTGTTACATGTACATGGGCTTGAGTGCCTCTAAACTAAAACGACAATGCTATGGTGACTGTGGCTACAAATGTTAGCTTGCTGAAACCACTTCCATGAGTAAAACGGTGAACTAGAACAGCAAAAAATAAAGTATCTCTACCCCAGCCTAAGACTGTCAACAATTATAATCATGGAATGGGAGGAGTAGATCTTATTATTTAAATGCAGAAAATAACTGGTTAGTGAGTGGAGTTGAGAAAAGGAAGGGAAATGAGTCTTGAAAGATACAAAATATTTCTTGTGAGGACCAGATCAATCATCTTGGTTTAAAGCACCACTGAAATGGGATATGGGTAGGTTGAAACGGATGGCATAATTCAATGTTGTGAGTTGAAATAAAATTTTAAAGAACTTTACCATTTTTGTTTGTGTTATGGCAATTCCACTGCACATTTTTTGAATTTAGATCTCCAAAAACTTAACACATATTTGTTCAACCTTAATATTTTAATTAAATCAGGAGTGTATAATTTGTCAGGAGGGATGTATGTTGTGATTCCCTCGACCACTTCAGCGTGAACTAGACTATTCATCGGTCTATACGAGTGTGGTATGTCTGCTTAAACTAAAATCATCACTCTGTCACTTGCTCAGTTTTCATCTTGCCAACAAATGACCAATCCCAAAACAGGAAATCAGTCTTGCGCTGATAGTCTTATCTCACTAACAAAGACTAAATGTGGCTGATGTAGATGTAGAAACAGTTTAAATTCTATACTCTTATGATGTATAGACTAGCATTCCACATTATTATCATCTTTGTATTTTTGCTATTCAATGTCATATCCCAAATAGATAAAATAATATTTAAAATAAAAAGCTAAATAAAAAGTAACATGTCGTAGTTCCCATAAGTAAAATATTTGTTTTCATTTGACTTATATATGGGTTTATCTTGTTTACAGAGACATATTATTGAAAACAGATTATCCACAGTACTGTGATGGCCTGTCCAGGAAGTGTATCTATATATTTCAATTGTGCTGTGCCGGGGTATAATAAAGTGTTAAGATTAACTGAATATTTCCTGTACCTGAAAGGTTGCAAGTATGCTCAAATCCATACTCGCAACCTTGACTACAATAGATTCCAAGTTAAACAATAATAAATAAATAATTTAGAACAGAGTAACATATAGTCCATTAGTCAAAGACTAAAAGTACTCCTTCAATTAAAATAATTATTTTTGATACAGCATCATTAGCTGTTCCCATTTGGTTCAATAATTTTTAAATTTTAAAACAATATAATTAAAATTAAAGAAACTAAAAATACTTTTAGTTTATTTTAAATAATCTGCTGTAGATAGGTCACTCTAACACTTTTCTTCTGAGAAATTTGTTTGAATCCATTTCATGTCAGATTTTAGTATTGAAGAGAATTTCAGCTTGTATATATTCCGAGAAGCTGGGTATAAACCCAGCCATAAGCCTGGTCTCTTCTAACTGAATTTCAGTTCCAGGTTTCTTAAATATTTCAAACATTGTTTTGAGTTGGAGCAATGTGCTTCTTGGAAATTGCTATATTTTTGTACAAAACCGTCTATTGACACGTTAAGGCAGTCTTATGTAAAGTGTTCTTCTGAATATTTTTAACATTTGGGTTTTTATTGAAATTGCAGACTGTATACGGATGTTTTTAAGTTAAACTGCTTTTGTATTAGGTCCAAATTAATTATAAAGTATCATTTAGTTAAAAATATTTTCAAATCAGAAATTGACATTTAAACCTGTCAAACCGGGTGACATTCGAAGTTGTATCCGTATGATAAAATTGTAATGTATTGTTTTTGGAATACTATGTAATTGTATTGGTTATTATTTTAAAAAAATTTTAACAAGCAATGATTTGATGAATCTTCCCAAATTTTGGAAATCAATGCTCAATATTTAAAATCTTTAAAAATCACACATACCTCTTGGTCCTTATCCTTTTGGGCTTCCAAATGATCTTCATTCTCAAACTTTTCTTCCACCTGAAATAAATATTACTATAGTAGTTGATTCTTTCGCTGCTATCCCTAACTCAAGCAGGACGTGCTGTGTATGCCTTGCTAAAGAAGAGGGATCATTGAGTGTCCCTCTGTACAAAGCCCTAGTCTAGTATGGCAACTAATGAGTTATGCCAGTGATATCGCCCGTTTTAAGCAAGCCTATGTAAATTTTTTTTTTTAAGCTTTTAGTCTAAAAAAAGTATCATAATTATTCTTCAATGCATGGAAAAAGGGGTAAAGGTCGGTCAGAGTTTAACTATCTGATCTATATCCCTTCCATTTTTAAATTTATTAGTTTTTGCAATAGTTATTGGTGTGTTTGATTTTGTTTAATTTTCATTTTTTTGTTCTTATTACTAAGAAATTTTCTTTACTATAAATGAAATTTGTGATAAGCTGACTGTTAGGAAGTGATCCAATCAATTTGGCAGATTTTTCCGAATATTTAATTAGAATCAATAGACCAAGAACAGTTTTGAAAAAAAAAGTGAATATTTCTAGAATTTTGAAACAGATTTATTTTATTTATCTCAATTCCTTATTATTCCCTTCTCTGTTACTATCATATTAGCAGAGGTATCCATCTTCAGGACATCAGCTTAGGAATAACTAGCTCTCAAGGTTCACTAAACTTCTGTACAGAACTCTGGTATGAAGTTCTGAAAATGAACCTATTTTCAAGAAAGGTAAGGAACATTAATAACTTGTTTAGTAACAAAAATTTCTTTGCTGAATGATCAGCCTAGTATCGGGACAATGGATAAGTTATTAGCATGTTCATCAAATTAGGAAAAGCAAGCTCAGTATGAAACAACAAGTAAGATATTGACAGCATAAATCCATGGCAATTTAGCATAAGCAGATGTTTATTATTTTTTTTAATATTATAGAGTGGTACTAGTCAAGGATATCAAGTCTATGAAAAGCATCAAGAGATAGTTTGTTTCCAGAGTATGTTTGGGTGTAGTGCTAAAGAGCAATAACATTAAATTCTATCTTATAAACTCATCAAAGGGGATGGAATATATATTTGTAAGTGGAATTCAGTGTCAGAAATGCAAATCCCATAAAGGTATCACATTTTAATAATTCCATTATTATCTATAAGTTAACTGCTTGAAAGTCTACCCTGAAGCTGATGAAGTCAAGCCAAAAGGTGGTAAGTAAGAATAAAAATTAAAGTATGCTTACCTCGTCTGGCATTGGTGGTAAAAATTTAACCTTTCCTAGCATATAAATAGGTTTTAATTTTGGCCAGACAATGTCATTGAATACATCTGGAGGAACTTCTTCATGGATATCAAAAAAGTACTAGAAAATCACAAAAATAAACATTTTAATTTTCATAAGTAGCAATTATCATATAAATTGTAATATGACAATTGGTCTACTTTAACAAAAATTATTAATATCATATAACAATATTTTATATGCTGAGTAATAGGAGGAAGAAGCAAATATTTTGTCATGGCTATTTATGTTATAGAGAGCTAGTTTGTACATATATATACATGATATCTTATTGAATAAATAATCACTAAATAAGCATTGTAATTTAATATACAAATTATTTCCATGAGTACATTTCAATTTAAAAGAAAATTAATAAAAAGAAAAAGACTATTTGATATCATAAGGATTCTATATTGTTTGAATTTATACATAATTTTTTAGTGATAAAATTATTTGCTCTTTTTTCTAAAAATTTTTTCATCGAAATTAAATTTTTACCATATAATATTATGAAAATAAATATTTCTTAGCTGCAAAATTACCTTCATTTCATCCTCAGATACTTTACCATCCTTATCATGATCAAAGATTAAATTTGATTTAATCTCTACTCTTTGCAATCTGAATTAAACAAAAAACAAAAAGGTATGCATAAGAACATGTATATTGATTTACATAAAAAAAAAATTTATTGTTAGAGAAAAACAGTAAATATTGTCCAAATATTCAGGATCATGCAGTTTTAGGTTTAAATTCCTGTTGTTATACTATTTTTCTCTTTTACAAATAATTATTGGAAATTTACAGCAGTGAGGAGGATAATATACCACAATCAACCATAATTAATAATATATTAACAAATTTTAAATATATATACATACTATTGTAAGCAAACGAGGTCTAAGACATTTTAAATTACTACATAATTACAACCCAGAAAAAAATAAAGCCCTTTACAGCTGAGCTATATTTGAGAACAAATTTTGTTAAGCTAAAAATAAGTTTCCCTACCCACTACATATTCATCACCAAATTCACAATGATTTTCTTCTTAGCAAGGGTTCGATAACTTAATTTTTGACACTAAGCAACACTAATAAAATAAGTCTTAATTACAGCAATCAGGACTAGATCCAAACACTATACTTTTAAGAGAACTGAACTGTAAACATAAATATAGGAATTTTTTGAAAGTGATCAAAAATGGTAACACATTTTTTAAAATTAATTTAAACAACATCCAGATCCATCATTCTAGTTACCCAACCTTCTATCCCATACAGCGACCCTCCAAGCCTAGTACTTTCGACACTGCCCTTACAAAATATGTTTCCATAATTTTAAATAAACTAACCAAACAGATCCACCTAAAATTATTGAAACAACGCCACATTCACAGGAATACATTTTTTCTCAACTAAATCTAACTCGTATAATCAATCAATATGAAAACTTCATAGAACATTCAGTAAACAAGTAAACGCAATACCCCCCCCCCTCTCCCTACAGATACAAAATAATAAAGAAGCTTAAACCTATACAAAAAAATGTAATGCTCTAGCTAAATTAAATTAAAATATCTACCATGCGACCAAAAATTCTCCAAACTCTAGGTCACAAAGAAATACTTAAAAGAAGTCAAAATTCTTTAAGTTGGCAAATCCCCAAACCTGCCTAGCAGCTGTAGATCAATAAACCTACTAAATACCCTGGATGAACTTTATAAAAAAATGATATTAACCTGCATAGAAAAACACCTAAGTAGCAATAATATCTGTTAAATGAGCAATTTTTATTTAAAAAATATCATTCTACTACCGCACAACTGGCCTGCTTAACTGATTATATTAGCAATGCTTATTAGAACAAGAAGCTTGAAGGTATGGCAATTATGGATATTTACCAAGCGCTTGGTTTAGTATGGATAGAGGGGCTTATCTATAAATTAATAACATTTCATTTCCCAGACTACCTCATCAAGATAATCCATTCCTACCTTACAAATTGGCTCTTCTATTTCACAATAAATAGTAATAAGTCAGATATTATAAACGCCAAAGTTGGTCTGCAACAGGGACCTCAGCTCTAGTACATCTTTAGAAGGACATTGCTATATTGCCAATTTTATCGCATAGAAACAATAAAGACCCGAAAAATCTTTAAATAAAATCACTACATACCTAGACCATTGGAAAATCACAGTTAACAATTCAAAAAAAAAATCCATAATATTAAATAAAAACTGACCAGAAATCGACCAGTACCAGATAAAGTACAATAACAAAATTATTAAGCAGTACCCAAATATCTGACACTTAGGGCTGATGCTGGATCGAACTTTAACTTATTCTATTTATACCAAAACATTAAAACAAAAGTATTAAACACTATACAAAAGTAGGGGGTTATACTTTAACAAAAAATCTAGTTTAAATATAAAAAATAAACTCATAATACATAAACAGCGTCTCCAACCAATAATGTATTATACATGGTCAATTTGGAGCTCAATGACTAATTCAAATTTAAAAAAACTTTCAGTTCTATAAAACTATTGTTTAAGAATAACAGGTCACATAGACTACTAAATTAAAATTACAGATACACATGAAGAATTACAAATGACAACTATAGATACATAACACATCATTTTTATTTTTTCAAAAATGTCCCTACTCAACTCAGCAAACCCACTAATAAACAAAATAGGATCTGTATGCTAGAACCCAAGACATTAGGATTGGGCTCGCTGAGCTCTGTATGCTAGACCACAATACATTCAGAGTGGGCTGGCCAGGCTTCAAATACTAGAACCCAATACTTTGAGAGTGGAATGGCTTGACTGTTAGCTTTACAGGAATATATTTGTTTTATTCTGTATTATATCAAAGCTCTTCTACTCTCTGCAGGCATTTTAAGAAATCTTTAGATTGTTTTAAGAGTGTAAGCGCTCATTTTGCTTAATATTCAATGGTTCTTCATCCTTTTAGCAAATACAAAAACCAGGAATGTGAAAAATGCTGCATATTTCAACATACAGGCATTTTTACCTTGACAGCATAGCCCCTCCTTCTAACTCAACCAATCACACACAAAGAGTTTAAGATTGTTTATTAACATACCTTAATAAATCAATATATCTAATCTAAAACTGGTTCTTTATCTGGATTTAAATTTTAAATATTGTTGATCTATAGAAAATAATTTAATCCTGTTAATAAAAATATATTAACACTAAAATATTTTCTATTTCATTCACTCTAGTAAAATTTTCCAATCTTGTTAAAATAATCATAATAATAAACTATTAACAGTATTGCAGTTATTTATTTGTATGATATTATTATTCAAAGGGGGTATGGTCCTAGATTATTTTTTTTTTATATTCTATTAATCAATCAAGGGACGCACATCTTATCTTTGTTGGTATCGAACTTTGAGAAAATGGTAGACGCTTCTTTCAGATCCAATTCTTTCTCTTCTTGAGCTTTTAATAACTTTGCAATTTCCTGTTTAGTAGTAAAAGCTTCCAAAGCTGTGTTTTCACGATCTTCAGCAAGTTTTTTCAGGGTTTCTTTTTCATCCCTAATTTTTCCCGCTTCAGTTTTTTCATTTTCCAAGGCCAAAAGCCTGTCCTAAAACAATATACAAAAAAAAATATAACAGGGCAAAACAAATTATTATACAAATAATGTTTAATGAAGATTTAAACATAACATTGAATTGAATATAATAGAAAGGTAGTAACTTAAGTCTATACCTCTACACCCTCTGCAGATCTCATATTCCTACAAGGTTATTCCTACTGTGTGTTGGTTTCAATAATTTGTACACAAGTTTTTATCACTTTGAACTTCATTAATTAATTTTATTTATTTCATTCAATATAAATTTATTATTTCTCCTATGACTTTTTAGTGCATAATATGACACTTACGAGTGGTTGAAAACATCAGTACAAAATGAAGAATTGTGTGCAGAGACTAAGCAGTAATATTTAATTTTCTCTCAAAATGTAGAAAGCTCACACAAAAGAAAAGGCAGAAATGTATAGTTTTATGAGTGCTTTGAGGAGTGATGGTGTTTTAGGAAATACATGTTGATATCGACCGGATTAGAATCCTACTAAAAATTATACTTCACGGAAAATGTTAGCTGGCATACATCTATAATATTCTTAGATCAAAGAAAATATGTTTTTCAACTACAGGTGGTTTCAAACATAAGCACATCATGAAAGTTTAGTATAATAAATAGTGCTTAAGCCAGTATTCCTTTTAATAGTAAAAAGTTTAGGTGCCCAATAATAATGATTTTCAATGGCATCGAACAGAAAATATATGAGAAACTTTATTATTATGTCAAATGGAGACAAACTGCAATTTAATTAAAAATAGTTTTTACATATGTAGATGGCTTACCTTGGAAGGAAACCAAACTTACTTCACAAAAAAATAACATACAGTTCATAAGCAGATCATCTGTAAATAAAATATCAACACTGAGATTCTAAGGGTTAGTGTGGTACATGTAGGGTAAATGATTGTAGGTAACTAAAGAACTAAAACTAAAACAAATGACTCATCTGATTAACTGAACAAAATATTGGTCATGTCGATGTAATTACATTGAAAAATAAAAAAAATTAACGGGGATCAGTTGCCCCAGCAAAACTCAGATTTATTCCAGGTTACACTAAATGAGTGAATATCTGACCTTATAAATGATCTGCACTAAAATACTAATTTTTCAGGGGTCCATCAGGCCCAGAGTAGCTTGCCTTATCCTCGAACGCATCCTACCTTGTCACTTGGTGCAGAGTTTCAGTGGTGGGTATGTCGATAGAGATTTCGTTTCTGCGGCTTCGTCTTTAGCTCTCATTACCATGAGTGGTACCTACCTGCTTGGTCGTCTATATTCCGGCAACTGACCCCAAGGACTTGTCATGTGGTGTCAGATATGTGACCGTTTGAATCTGATGCTCATTTTCTTTCCTTCTTGGCATCGAGATCTCTTCTAGCCAGTCAAGGAAATTTTCTCATCCCCTTGGAAGTCTTCTTTATTTCCCTCTTCCGACAGATGGCCAAAGCTTTCCCAAAATAAGTGCTAAGTATAGAAGGGGTCCAGGAGTTGATGCCCTCTACCAAGTGGAATGCAAACCAAATTCAGGGTATTGGTGAATCTAAAATCGTGCAATAAGTGATGTGTTCTTGTAGACTGTGGACACAATCGAGCCTCTTTGATTGATGACATATAAGATCCTCTCACGTCATATCAAAATTACACTATATACAATTGAGACTTGGTAAATATACTTACTCCAATCAACATACAAAACTCACACGAGTTAATGACTCAGAATTATTTGCAATGCCTTGCAGACCATTGTTAATTTCCTTTCAAAATGAACAATAAATTTGAATTAACCAACTATGCTATATACATATTTGACTAGGGCATTAAATAGGGCCTAAGGGCTTAATCCCAAACACTCTACTTCAGCTATCAATAGCCCTTTGGGGATTTACTGTGTATTCATGGCCACAAATAGGAAATAATAATCATAGTAATAGTACCTGTTTCTCACGAACAATCTGTTTACCAGCAGCTACCATTTGAAGCCTCATTTGACTGCCTTGATTAAACATCTGTGCAATTCTTTCTGCTTCTCGTCTAGCTTCAAGACCAAGTGTCTCACATATATTACTACACTTTCCAGTTAAATATTCATCTGTGGCATCGCAACAATCTAAAACATAGTTTTGTTTTTGAATTTTTTTATTTAGATTGTTACATCAACTAATGCCATCAAGAGTAATGTATATTATTTCAGTTTCTTTAAGATAATACTAAGTGAAAGATTTTCTAAATTTAATGTTAATAAAGAAAAAAATTTATTACAATTTAATTTTTTTTTTTAATTTATTACCATTCAATACTCATAAATGGTTATGATCACTCAATAATAAAATTAGAAAAATTAAGGAAAGAAATCGATTAAAAATATGAAGTAACATCTTTATGTTTAGGACCTTTATTTATAATTAAAAGAGAGAAATGACAAAAAATTAATAAATCAGCTAGTTTAGAAATATAAGACCCTTTGGCAGCAAACATGGAAAAATAACATAATAACCGTTAATAAACATCAATAAATTTATTTCACTAATTTGCAAAAAAATCTAAGACAAAGAATCAACCAAGCATGTTCTTCCACACAATCCAAATCAACTAAAAATAATAAGTAAATAATAATGCTTACCGCAAAACCCATCATTTACACGAGATGATGGGATATTGCTAGGTTCATAACCTTTATTTTCACAGTAAAACATGCCATTTGGGCAGGCTGATGTGCCAGGTTCATCAGATCCATCATTGCAATCACAATAGTCATCGTTTACATATGAAAATGGGATGGAAGCACTTCCGTCAAGGCAAATAAAATCTTTAGTTGGGTCATAAAGGCGTTGCCCTAAAGCATAAAAAAATAAATATCACTATCTTCTATTTTTTTTTTTATAGCTATGTAAAGTACCTAAAAAAATAAGTATTTGAACAACACAAAAGGATAGTTTTTGAAAGCGATGCCTGAAGAGAGAGAGGCTCACCTTTGAAGCAGGTATGACTAGTTCTATAAATATTTTCTACGACAGCAGTTGTAAAAATAATTTGATACTAAATGTTGGTCCTGTTTCATTTTGGTCATAGTTCAGAAGCTATTTAAGATTAAAAAGTCTGCATTTTTTCCACATGATAAAAAAACATTACAGAAAACAAATTACAAAAGATAAAGTTTTAGGACCCAAAAACTAGAAACTCTATTTAATATGTTTCGGGCTTCAATAGCCCATTATGGTCAACATTTAAGCTATTTACTAATTTTTTTTTTTAACAAATCCAACTTTAGTGACTAAACTAGGTATAATCTTAATTGTAAATAAAATGAAGTACAGAGCAGTCCCATAAGTACCTCCTGATATTGTTTTTCACTTTCTACATTCTATATTATGTTTATATGTAATTCAAAAATATACAAATTAGTTGATGATTGATGCAAAACCATTTTAGTTGTTGAAAACCTGTGGCCGTCCCTACCTCTTAATAATGAACTGTGCACCATGGATTTTTTTTTTTAATTTTTTTGGTCATTTTATACAGCAGTTTAATCAATACAAATATTTGACAAGTTTTGTTTCATAACCATGGTAACATTTTCATTGTACTCTCTTAAAAATAACCCCGACCAAAGGAATCAGCATGCAGTGAGCATCAATATTATTAAGGAGCAGGGTACATTGCTATTGTAAAATAACATTGGAGTGTCACCAATATTTTTTATCAGTTGCACGAAAACTTAGTAAATATTTGTAGGACACTCAGCAGTTGGCTGCCCCCTCCAAGACGGCATCACTGATTGTTAACGTCAACATGATAGCAGACAATTATAGATCTTCAAAGATTCTTCCACTAGCTATATAGCTATTAATGCAAAGTCAAAAGCAAATTGAAATTAACTTTACTGGACAGTACGGCTTCTTAGTAAATATGTCTCCACCATTGTGACTAACTAAAATGTTTCTGCACTCATGCAGAAATAAGTGCAGTAGTCCATGAGAATAACTACATTCAACAAATTTAAATGCATGTACTGATCAAATTCTGCTTCGGCTTCATGAGAGAATACTGATAATAATATAGACAGTGTAAGTCTAATCCAAAAAAGGAGCCAGCAGCACTGGATTGACAATGACAAAATTATTGCAAATGTCCTGTACATTCATGAAAACTACATTTTTTGCTTTAATTCCATAATTTATTTGTTTGTATAACACGAATAATACCATAATCGGTAAACCCATAGAAGATACACTATTTATGAGATGAATATTCTTCTAAGCGTTTACTTTTGTCTTAAATTTCAAATCAATCATTTGGAATCCTCAAGTTCTAAAATCTTTACTATATTACAAAAAAGTATTTTGTCACTGTACTACTAGTTTTCAGTTATATTCAGTGTTTTTTTTTTAAACATCATTGTATGTATGACATATTTCATTTTATTTTATTTGCAAAACCTTTCAGATGTTTAGATCATTATTGTACTATTGTTTAATTCGTAATAATTTATTTTTTCAAATAACACAATAAGTTTCTAATGCATTATCACCGCTAAGTACCATAGTGAAAAGTGTTTACTTTAGAAAAATAATACCATTCATAAATATTTTCATTGATAATTTCTTTCATTAAATAAATGGGTCAATGTAACTTATTACAATAATACTTAATGGTAAAAGTCTTTAAAACTAGTTACAAAATGATTTTATTGAAACAAAAATCGTATAGTTAAGGGGTATTTATTTTACATATTATATTTCTTCTTTTCCATAGTGCTCCAAAATAGCACTGGCAAACTTTAATGAAAAAAGAAATTCTGTGAAAAATAAAAAGTAAACATCCAAGAGGCCCCCAATCCGAGGGCCTAGCAGCATGACTTAAAACTATCGCTGGGATTCATAAGTAACAATAACATTTAAATGTTGACCACACATTCGAATAAAGCAATAGAAAGGATTCATTATTAAAATATGTTCAAATTACTTAACATAACAATTATCTATCATAAAGTAATATGTTCTCACTTATTAATGGAACTCCTCTTTGATTGCTAGTGCATAATACTAATGCATTGCATAAAAGCAAAACTTGAGCCAGAAAATTCATGTTGATTAATTGTTGTTTGACAAACGCCGGTTTTAATTAAAGAAGACAAGTTGATCACGATAAATTTGCTCTTTAGTAATATTAACAACTAAAGACACTAAACATTCTTATATTTAAGCAGACAAATATAAAAAGTTTGATCGTAAATTAACAGACATATTGAGGAAAAATTATTTTTCATAAGCGATTACAGCATTACAAGACAGAACCTTCTTTCAAGTAGGTACTTCATTGCTGACCCTAAAGTGTTAAGTTCAGGATGGATTACACTGAGCATATTTGGTCCAATGATCCTTAGAACTTTTTTCTCTTTAACCCTTCAATTACACGGGAATAAAAATATTGCAGAAAATATTTATTTTACTGAAAGCTAGTTAGATATTAAGGGGACTAGACGATGGGGACTACATTAAAGAAGTTAGTTATTACTAGTAATTTAACTTCAAAGCTAACATAGCGCTCGTTATGTCGTCTCAAAAACTAAATCCAAAATTTGCATTTAAACTTGCGAAGTCCAACATTTACGCCATTTCCTGTTCTCAACTTTTTACAAACACTAATTTCTTAATATTATTTTGGCTTAAATTATTATTTTGACCTATTTCACAAAGTCATAACAGAAGTAACTAAAACAAAAAACTAAAATTGAGTAAAATATGTCACAAAGCTCAAAGAAAGCCTTGAAATTAATACATACAAAATACCATGCCAAATAGATAAACTATAGCAAAAATTAAGGGGCCGGCTTAACATTCAAGTATATAAAGTTTAAAAAAAAAAACTAATAGTAGAAATAAATAATAGTTCCCGTGCTCTAGCAAGCATCTGTCTGGATGATGGAGTGCTGGAGTAGGTTCTTAATGATGAAACATGGCGGATATTAGGAGGCGGCGAATATCAGAAAGTGGTGGAACGAGTTAGAAAAAACCGATTGAATGCTGTAGTTTTGTGGGAAGGAGCATAAAGATCAGAGAGACGTGCTCTTGTGATACGGGAGTAGTCTAAGAATTTGAAATGTAGGATGTTGATGGTATAAAGAGGGTGATAAGAATTGATGGTTTGGAAAAGGTATGAACCAAGCGAGTATTATCCAAGGAAGGATGGGAGGAGCCTCTCTAACTTAACATGAATATGGCAGCACTACGGAGTCCAGAAGACAAATTAAAAAAAAAAAAGTTCATGATTCGTTTCAACTTATCCCCCCCCCCATTATTTATCACTCAACCGTAGTCAAAATGAGAGAAAATGACTGAAGATACAAGATGGTAACGTGTGGGAGCATTTAATGGCCGTCACGAGAGTTGGGAGATATGTTGGTTTGAGGAGAGGGTTTGGTCAATGGTGATGTCTAGGTTTTAATGAATGGTGAGGCAGACGTGATAGGAAGGTCATAAAGGGCCAAAGTAGGAAAATTGGCAAAAGATCTAAGGAGGGTACTGTAACCCAGGAAACAATAGCCTGAGTTTTCACAGCGTTTAGCTTCTATTTATTCCTGTTTGCCCGTGCATTGTTTTGATCTTATTCAGTCCCTTTGACAGGAGATTATTTATTAATAGTGTGAAGCCTCTCTCAGGGCCAGTTCCAAATACCGTCACTTGTCGAGACATCGAGCTACACTCGCCTTATTCTTTTTCAAATATTAGAAAATAGTTTCTCAAATAACTGCGTAGACAGGAGATTAAAAGCCATTAAAAATGACCTGTACTTTCGGCTTACACCTTATACCAGTGCAGCACAAATTATTTTAAAAAAGAATCACTTTACAATATCGATTATAGGACGACCGCTAAGATGACGTTAACTGCGCGATATAGGTAAGGCCATATTGCACATGGATCATCTTATTTGTAAATTGAACCTTGTTATACTGGGTGGTTGACTATTTTACATTACAAGAAGGAAATAAATTGAACAAACAAAAAAATATTTGCGTACCCACCATAAGTGTATTAATACGATTGTTACATAATACATTTAATCATTAATAACAAATGTTTTTATATTCAATAAAACGTTAAAATAAATATATGAAATGCCTTTTAAAATTGTAAATAAATTGAACAGACCGTTTTAGTTTTGAAATCGCTAGTGAGGTGAGAATTTATTCCTTTGTGATGTTTAGTCAAGTCAGTTATCGGTGGGGTGTTCCCTTCAATGATACCTTCCTTGATTACTTGATTTAAAGGGGGAAATATAATAAAGTTGGTAGGGATATATTACATTTTTCTCAATATAAATTATTTTAGAGGTTACGGAAAAATATATGAAATAAAATAAGGACAGCATTTTCTTTATAATTATGGTAGGATGCTAATCTATAGATTGTCCGATTTTCCTCCCGTAGGATGTAGTACTTAACAGTATTGTTGCAGATAAAGGAGATCAATTAAAGTAATCTGTCCTTAAAATCCTTAAAATTGAATTTATATCTCCTTGCATCCACTCTTCGGCAAACAAAGTGGAAGGTTTTTGTTGTGACATTTTGTTTTATTTTCTTAATCTAACAATTTAATTAAAGAATCAATCTTGGGCTGTTTATGAATATGTACGTATACATTTATAAATTTAAAAATTCCTGATTTCTTATTTCCATTTTCCCAATAAATTCAACTACATACTTCCAATTTTCACCTAATTTTATGAAGTTATAATGCTTTTCTTTTTTAATTTAAATGAAATGTCTTATTATTATAATAATAACAAAGTGTTTATTACTGTTTCCAACAATATGTACATACATACAACGATATGATACAATGATGCAGTGGTTTACCACCAATACTCTGTTCACTGTTTAATTTGATGAGCGAACAAAATTTTTCATGCGGGGAAAAGTGACAAAAACCCAACTAAATAACACAATGATGATTTTAAATAGGAAATTAATTATACATGTTAGAGTAGTATAATAAAATAAGTATGATTATCGATATTTTAACTTGTCATGGTATTCCATTGTAATCAAATATGTTTGGTTCTCTTATGGATGTAAATTTAGTGTTATTTTCTATTTCTTTAATTTGTGGAGTGAAGACAATTGTCAACAAAACTTAGTTTGAGTGTGCAAAAATTGTTCAATGGATGGAATATTTAATTTGTCATGCATTTTTTACTGAATTGTAGAGTAGTAAGGGTAATTATTTATGATTTAGAGACATTTATTTGAATGATATGGATTTTTTGTAAATTTCCTTTTCCAGAGAAGTTCCATGCTTACTCTCTCATTAATATTGGACAAATTACAGATTTTTAAAGAATTAATTGATATTTTGAAAACAGTTTAAATTAAAATATGGGTACATTTTCTACATAATTGTTTGGGTTTTTTTTTTTCAGATTTTAATTTCACATAGTGAGTAAGAGTTAATTTATTGGCTAGGTGTACTCCTAAGTATTGGACATGGGAATTACAGAGTTGTTTAGTTTGATTGGGTCGGGAATATGTGGCCTCCTTTAAGTAAAAATTATGGCTTTGGTTTTTTTTATATTTATTTTCAAGTTCCAGGACTTAAAGAAGTGCAAAATGTTGTAGAATACATTTTTTAGGTTCTAATTATTGCATTGATTCTAAATGATCTTGCAGTGAAGGTAGTGCCATTGGCAAATAGGGTACCTTCTTGGTATTTTTAATAATGGGAATATCATGAACAAACAGGTTTCAAACTACAGGACTGAGGCAGACCTGTAACTATTTTACGGATTGATTAGGAACAATTTTTAGTATATACTATGAATGTTGGATTCTCAATTAACGATGATTGTATATCAAGGATTATTGAATTTAATTAATAAAATTACTTTCTGTTACATAGTATCAGATGCTTTCTCTTTGTCTATTTAAACCATTCCACAGGGCTCTCTATCAAGAAAGTTATCTGTTATATCGACTATGATTCTTACAAGTTAAGCTGTTAATACTCGTGTTGAAGTATCGTTTTTGTAATCATATTATTGAATAATGTGCAATATTTTTTGTTTCTTTAAATTTAATGATTGTATAAATGTCAGCCAGTTTCCGGTTTTGTAATTAAATAGGAATAATTTCATCTCAATTGATTGAAAAAAAAATTGCTGCCTGTAATTTTATAAAGTAGGAGTCATAGCAGAATATTGTTAATACATTGTTATCAGTTTGAAGGTTACAGGTTATCAATTTTTTTAGTCAATGCTATCAATGAAGGTTAGTTACTGCTGAACAATGTTTTAAAATGTATTTTGTTAGTGATCATAGTATTTATTATATGCTTTTTTACATACCGTTTTGAGTGTTAAACTGAGATGAAAAGCGATCATTAATTGTTAAATAGCTCTCTGTATACTTTAAACATTTATCTAATTATTTATTTTATTAAAATCAAAAAACACAATCCAGTACCCTACCAGTAATGGTTTTGTTGATCTAATCCAATAATTTTAGCTGTCAGCATGCTACAAATATTTTGTTTCTATTTTAGTTGTTGTTATTACTATTTCTTTTTCATTTTTTACTGAGATAAATAATAATAACTGAAGTTTTTCACAGTTTATGTGGATAATTGTAAAGTTTTTAAACCTGCCTATGCCGGTCCAAAGCCCGGATATAAAAAGGTGATGGAAAACTGTTCGCTGAATTGCACTGCCACTTCACAATTGGCTACCACCAGCAGTCACCTTTCAGATGTGATAGCATAATTTGAATATCTGGACTTAAAAATAGAGTTTGTTTTAAGTACTTTTAATAGTTGGAAATGAAAATTTTACAATAAGCTAGTAATTATAGCTATTATAGGCAGTTATTTTGTGTTTTTCTTAGGGTAGGTAATCAATGCTGAGAAACATATGTATAAATAAATTTAAATATTTTTCTGTTTTTAATTAGTGTTGTGAATTTACAGCTTTATTCCTATATTACAATTTATGCCATGACCATAATATTTCAAAGTTAGTAGTTTTCTGATATTGATAGCGGAAGTTTTCTATGGGTATTGTAGTTTAATCTTTAAGGTACTTCTGATTTTGAAATCTACTTTTGCTTCTAAGAAACCTTATGACAATATTTTTATTTTACTGGGCCTTACATTCTTTCCACTTTTTTGGACGTTGGTCAACAAAAGCTACTGAAAAATTTAATATCCACAAATAGATAACTATTGGTATGGGAGTTTTCCATCCTGAATCAAGTTGTGCTCAGGATTATCAGTAATATTTCTGGTTTGCAATGTCTAAAGCATTACTAAACTGTTTCTTTTTATCACTATTGTTCAACTTATTTCTAAAAATAGTTGGGGATTGAAAGAGAAAGTGTGGTAAATTACAGTTGACCAATGACTATAGCTAATGATAAAGAAGATGCCAATTGTATGATAAGACATCTTCTTGTAGTTTAAAGGTTAGTAGTTAATAAACCACCATGGCTTTGCTTTATAAAATGTTATAAGAGATAACATCTGTAAAAACAGTATGCAACAAAGATTCGTGTATTATGTTTTGATGGAGCAGTCAATATGAGAGGGATTTTTAATGGGTGATCTGCTAAAATCTAGGAATCAAATCCTCATGCGATTTATGTTCACTATGCCAACCTATTCACTGAATTTAGCTATGAGTCATGCTTCTTATACTGCCTGCAAGTACCCGAACTCATTCTGCAATTCTCCACGGTTTAGAGACAGCATAAATGTTTGAGATATATAAACTGATAACAAATAGAATTACAAATTTCCAGATAATAAAACATTAAATTTAAAACAATAGTTTTAACTATAAAAAAATTAATTATTTACACCTTTACTGCAGGTCGTTTGCTAATAGAATGCCGTTGAAATGTCTCCCACTACCAATCTAAATTGGCCCTTGAGAAGTCACAAGTTGAAAGATCGGTAGGTTGGCACAAGATGAGCTAGTAAGGCAGGTGGGGTTAAGATGTAGGGATATGAAAAAGGTGCCGTGCCCTACTACCACCCAAAGGCATTCTCTTGGCGAAGGGGTGGTACACAATGTAACTTTTGCATCATATTTTCCGTAGTAATTTTTTTTGTACTTCACAGAAATATTTAATGATTTATTTTCACATCTCGATCAAATTTGGCCTTGGGTTTTTTGAGCCCTTTTTGGGATAATTAAAATAATTTCAGACATTTCTTCAATTAGTTCCTTTATGTGAATACCAGTCTACTTATTTTTTCATTTGTTGCTTCTTTGTACAGAATCCAAGAATTCAAAGTGCTACATTCTGGATATTATAAAATACATGAGGAGGCTTTCTCCTTGTCTCAGATCTAACAGAATACTTTTGGTGCATCAAGTTCATAGCGTCTACACTGCTTTTATTATAAAACAGTACAGTTTCTTTTCTTTTTTTGGATCTTGTGATATAATTATGTCACTGTACATTATACTAATCAGTAACAAATTTTTATATTTTTTTGTTTAATAAATTAGAGTATGTTTCATTACATTTTCGTTTTAGCAAACAAACTGTTCTTTCACTGATGATTTTTTTAAAAAGTTCCTACTTAGGAAATTTTGTTTTCTGTTAGTTTTTCAGCTAATTGTGTATTGGAGAAATAATTGTTACTGGTAAAATTTATCCTATTAATGTTATATGGCTCTAATAGGTGTAAAATTATGTATTCTCCTAGTTACTCATATTGATGTTCACTGAAACAAAACTAAAGACCTACTAAAAAAAAAAAGGGATTGGTATTTTTCCATATTCAATCCAACAGTCAATTCCCATATAAAGAGCTGGTAGTGAGGGATTCTAGCTAAAAAGCAACTATGTTTTTTGTATTTCCTGTAATCCATAACATAAGAGTCAATTATAGATTTAAAAGAAATAGTTCTACTAGTTAGTTAACTCCAATATCATTGAAAACAAAGAAACAGTTTTACTTGGATGTTCCTTTGCTGTCCTAAGTGTACCTGGTTATAATAAATGTAAAAAACATTTTTTTTTAATTTGTCATTATTTCGCAACTTTTTAAACCAAGTCGAAAGGTTATATAACAAATAAATTAAAGGTACTGAAAAATCAGTTTAAAGGATCATTTAACCCAGTCCGTAATGAATCTCAACCAACATAAACAAAGACAGTACTTTCAGGCCTTAATTTACCTCTGGGATAATTCAATCACTAATGAAGTGAAAAATATTTTGACAATGCGTTTTTTCACGATAATGTCAAATTTGTTGAGTGTAATAATTTTTAATCCAATTTTCATGCTTTTCCTTGGACAACTTTTTCAGTGTTCAAAGAAAAACACTTTAAAATGTTTTTTCCTACATTTTTTTTTGGCCCGATACATTTTCTTCCTTCCCCAATTTTTTTTTTGCATAATGAATCCACGCAAAGTCCCCTAAATAAAAGGCCAATCTGGCATAGGAGGAAATAAAAATGTAATTTTGAAAACACAACAACAAATTCGTGATCTGGAAGAAAAAATAAAAATTGTACCCAAAGTTTTTATTTTATTTTATTTATTAATCTTTTTTACCATGAAATGTTTTTACCTTTGACTTTTTCTTTCTTCCATAAACTTTTTTTAGCCTATGAATTCATGTAAAGTCCCCTAAATAAGGAGTAATTCTTATCCAGGAGAAAAAAAGATGGAATTTCAAAAATCCAACTATGGATTTGTAACGAAGGAGTATAGATTTTTTGTCCAAAAAGAAGGTTCAGAATATTCACCCGATCATGAATCCGTAATCGGAATTTAGAAATATGGTTCGTTACAACACTATGAGCTGCTTTCCTTTTTTTTTTTTAATTGAGGGGTATTTAGGACTAGCATAAATCCTAAACGGGCACAAATTTTAAAAAGCTGAGTTGAAATAAAATTTCTAAAAAAAATATCTTCCATTTCTCCCTCTCAAAACAAAGGTGAAATTCAATAATCAAGGGTTTTTCCAATTGGCTAATTTCCCTAACCTAAATTTAGAAACCTCAATTGTCAAAATCAGCCCGGCCAATTGACCACTCGATTCATCCTCCTTATAATGAAGCTTTAGTATAAGTAATTAGAAGTAGTTAGGTACTTTTTTTTTTATACATTTGCAAGAATATAACAAAAATAACAAGATTTTGTTTTTATAAAAACTTGCTCATTCAAATTTCACCATTACAACTAGTTTAAATGTTGTTGATTTAAAAAGCTAGTAAAATATATTTTTTTTACTATCCCAGTCTTTTTTGACATTTTACCTTTGGAATTTTCAAGTGGAGCTAATGTCGCATATTTTCAGTTTGGGTACCCATTAAATAGCAGGTCACACTTCCATTATGTCCCGCAATAGGCTGACAGATCCTATCTTACCAAGGTAAGCGGGGAGTAGCCAGATTTGTATGCCATCTATTGGCCAGCTCTCTGGCTCTCTGGCTATGCACTCCCCTTGCTGGTAAAATATGAAAATGGAAAAGAAATATTGCAAAACTACAATGTAGGTTGGAAGTTTATACAAAATTCGTTTTGCATGGATCAATATTCCATTTTCTATACAAAATGATCATTTCTTCTTCCAAGAATCAAAACTGCTCGCATACATTATTATTAATAACTCTACAATACAAACTATATATTCAAGACATACAATGAGTATTTAAAATAGACGTCTTTCAGTCTGCGGACTGTTTCTTTGTACAAATAGATGTTAGTACAGCTAAATAAATAAATTTTACACATACCAGTTTTAATTACTTGTTCAATATCATTAATCAGTTGTTGAATATTATTAATCAAACCAGTGACTGAACTTCTACTGGATTCGATATAGTTTAAAAAAATGACATGAACACGTGATAATAATTTAGACCTCACATTGATTTTAAAATTATATATTTTTGAGTCAAAAAAAAAAAGTCTTAAGGATTCATACCTCATCCCCTGGATATTGAGAAACACGATACTTCTGGAAGTAATTAATTTTTTGTGGAAGCCAAGGTATTATTACTTTTTTTTGGACTAGAAATTACTTAATAATTGCAAGTTCAATCATTGAAATTAGATTCAAGACAAATTTCATAAATATATTCATTGTCCAATAATTTAGGGAATCAGCAATAAAAATGAAATTAGATCAAATAGGTCAGTCAATATATAGATAGTAGCTAGAGATCCATTACAATGCAACCTTAGATTTAAAAAAAGTCCGTGATGTTATGATATACGATGATCATTGCTGTTCAGGAAGTAAAGGCATATTTTCCAGTTAGCCCTAACAAACATTATAACTATAAAATAAACAATTGAAATATATAGAACTCACAAATTAACACGATGAGGATTCTTTGTCATCACTTTTATTTAATGAAATTATTTCAAGACAAATTCATTAGATTCTTACCATAAATCTTCACTTAATTTCAATTTTGAAGGAAAAAGAAATATTCATTCAGTTGAAATATCATAATGCAAAACAAAAACACATCAATAAATTAAGACGAAAAAACAAACATATTTATAAAAAAGAAGCAGTTTTTAACAGCTCTCAATTACTTAGCTTTAAATTAACATTCTTCTTGATTAATACATTTTGGCACCTCTATAAACCAAAGGCAATCATGGTTAAAATTTGTTTATGATATGTTTAATTAAAATTGTTGATACAACAATAGATTTTTTTAATTTTTTATATGCACAGTGATGCTATAACTTATTTGTAATGCTTTAAAACACTTATTAGTTAAAAACAAAATTTTAACAAAAAAATCTTGAAACCTGATTAAATATCTTTTTCAGTTTGTGAACTACAGTCACGAACCGCATTTAAATCGGTAATGAATGCATTTTTTACCAGCCATTCAAAATGGCTCAACATCAATCCTTTAACACAGAATAGATTGAAGAATATCTATCTCACAAAATAATTCTGTTATTTTTCACAGAATAACTTAGAAACATTGTGTGTTTATAAAAAAGTAATGTACAGTGTTTCAGGAGGGATCTGCCATTCTTTATAGGCATATTCCCCAGAGCTAAATTTGCGGTGGGGTTTTATAAGTCATGATAAAAAACAAAAAAAATTGGCCACAAAAAACTAAGTTTGGTTTAAAAAATGTAATGTGTTTCCTAGCTTTTTTACAAAGTTATTAAAAAACTGGTTTTCGTATCAATTTTTTTTTTTTTTTTTTTCTAAAAAGCTGCTGCAGTTACAGTTCTGGACCTGTTTTATTTGATTTAACAGGTCAAAAACCATCAATATCTCTCCTTAATTAATATCCTTGAAATTTCAGTACGACCTCATTTCACTGGGGGAGTTGAAATCTGGGTGAAATATTTCGCCAGCCATAACTCAGTTATTCCGGGTCTATGTTTATATGAACATTTTCCATTATTTTGATAAGGGAGATATGGATGTCAAGTACGATAGATTCCTCCTGAAACACTCTGTATGTGATTAAATGAATCTATACTTTCTTTCTCATTTTGACGTTCAGTAGGAGGATTGAAAAGACGTTTTCACACAAAAACGTTATGGTATAGTATCTCTAATCCTACCCACTCTGATTACTCCTTAATCCTTTAACAGCCTTTGGCCAGCCAGTCTGTGTTGTGGGTGATAAACCCTACTGATGTAAAGAATGTGCATCATTTCCCACTGTGCTAAGCCCTATTTCTGGGGCAATTAATATGTTCCACCAGTGTTATAATCTACATTAGCAGGTCCACTAGCAACAGCATCATTTGATTTTTTGTTTATGATTTAGGTTTACCCTAGCCCCATTAGAAATTTTATAACTTCATTTGTACATTCGTATTCATAAAAATTAAGAAAGGGCTGTCTACCCATAAAAAAGGGTTCCTTTAATTAAAACCTTATAAAAAAATTGAGGATAGTGATGGATATTGCACAGCACAGAGGGTCCTTTTGAGCACCCTCTGCTCATAATCATCATACTGAGAGGTATAACGTACAACATTGGTAATACCGAAAATAAATGTTATAAAAAAGCTTATTTAAAGGTAATATTATTTTAAATGCTCTCTAAATTGAAATATAAACAATTAATTCTAGTGTGCTGCATTAATTAATTAATTTCCTTTTTTTTTGGCAATATAAATGTTGCTCCTTATTATTATCAAATTTATGTAATTATTATTTTGTGGAAATATTATTCGTGATTATTTAAGCTAAATGTTTATTAAAGTTGAGGCCTAGGTAAATCTTTAGATATTGAAATATTTAATGTTTTGTTTCCTAGTAAATTTGTTAATGTACTTAATTTTTTAATCATTAAATTTTATTTTATGCGCCAACTATCATGAACTGACTTTGAGAAAAACGAACTGTTGTCTCTGGATAAAATGTATTCATCTGGCAATTGACCATCTTGTCTTCATGTTTATTTTGACTTTATTTGGATTGACAATTATTTTTTAATCTGTTTCAATATTTAAGGAAATTCTTCTAATTTTCAGTATTTTGAATTTGTCATAGGAAAATATGAGAAATAATCATCAGATTGGGCCACGGTTTCCATATTTTTTTTTTTGTAAAGAAGGAAATCTCACTGAAGACTAAATCATAAAATTAGCTGTGAGGACCAAGAACTGTCATTATGATCCTTCCTGTTTCTGCATTTGAGTTGATAAATTTGTAATTTTTAGCATCAATTTTCCTTCCTTTTAATTTATATAACTTATATTATAATTATAATAAATCAAATAACTTGTTGAGACTTATTCTTATTACTCTTATTCGTGGTTAGGTGTGATAATGAATCATGTGAGGAGCAACAGAAATGGCCTATAGTTTATTCGAAATCTTATAACGTGCATTTTTGCGGTGTTGAGAAATTACACCCCTTCGATGCTGCCAAGTGGGAAAACATTTACAAAGTAAGATACATCTAGTATATGCCTAAATCGTAGCTCAACATCATTCATATACTAGTTTAATGCAAATATAGCCCTCATATGTTATTCCAAGCTAATTTTATTTATGTTTGTAATTTAGTTTGCATTAAAAAATATATATTTTTTTAAATAGTTTGGACACCATATTTAGCTAGTAATGCTTTAGCTATCAAACTATTTTTGATGTAGTTTTTTTTTCCTGCCTGTACATGATTTTCGTATAATTTGTGTATGTTATTGAATTACATTTGTAAACAATTTATAATTTAACAAATATTGTTTTATTTAACTCATTATTGCTACTTTCATGAACTTATTATTTTTCATAATTATTAAAACTTTTGTTGAAATGGAAAATATATATATATATAAATTAAAAATTTAATATAAAAAAATTGTATAGAGCTTCACACTAAAGTTGAATTTTATTTATGAGTTGATTGGAGACTATTGCCAAAGGCTAATATCAAAACCACACCAGTGACAAAATACTTTCAAACATGTTGCAAACGATGTTTTTGCAATGGATAAAAATATATAATATATTTTAATTAATCTCTCTCCTAAAACGTGATTTTAAAAAATTGCATTTTCATATATGATAAGACTTCTAGGAAGCAAATTGGGGCTAAATAAGGAAGCTAGTTGGCGTTAAATATCTGGTTTTGTATTATAAATATTACTGACTTTGTACAGATTTTTCAATAAATTTCTAACATTCCTAGATTGATGGAAGCAATTGCATCAAATTATTAAATGTTACGAAGGAATACATTTATTTTTGTTAAAAAATCTGGGATTACATATATTCTAGTTGTTCCATAATAGTTAACAACTCCAACCTGTAAAAAACACTAATTAAAGAAAACAAAAATTATCATAAGTGAAGCAATGATCTGTGCTTGAATTTTAGGAGATTTAAGACTACTAAACATAAATACACCAAGAAAATGTGTTTGATTTTAGAGGAAATATCAGCTGTTTATCAAGAAATCTTTGCTCCAAAATCTTGGAATGTGGTACGAGCTTCCTAGAAAATGAGCTACTACCATGGAGCATGATGATGTTGCTATGAGTCGTTTAGATTTAATCTGTTTTTTTAATAAAACACTCAAGTTTCAATTGAAAGCAGACATTTTTTTCACCCATTATATTCTTTCCAAATAGGACCTATTTCAATTTAATCAAATATGTTTATATTCTGTATACTTGATTTGTTATTAGGGAGAAGGCTATACAATTATATAAATCCTCCTCCAGCAGTGCTAAACTTATATTGTAATTTTATTATCATACATAAAATATTTACTGTTATTGAAACTGTGTGCTTAATTAATCCCAAAATTAGAAAAATACCCTGTCGATAATTAAATATAAAATTACAGTTTAGTTTTAGTGCATGTAAGTTCTTGTCCATAATATCCTATTCCACTGCTGAACAATTAATTAGAAAGTATGTTCTGAGGTATAGTGTTTTAATAAATATTGATTTATTTTATATTATTAATATTAGCTTCTATTTTAAATATGTTTGTATAATAATTTAGATATCATACTTGAGCTTATGATTGATAAATATCAGGTTGCCTAAAAGTTCGTTCGGTTTTTTAAGTGAAAATAAGACAACTTTTAAACACAAAGCGATTTATTCAATCAATTTTATAATTTCCGTTTTGTTCCAGTATCTTCTGCCATCTCATGGGCAGATTCATAATTCCATGCTCAAAGAATTTCCTGTCTTTACTGGCAAAAAAATTTTCCAAGTGGATTTTTACATCTTCTTCAGAGTTGAAGGTCTGTCCATTCAATGAATTTTGAAGAGACTAAAACAGGTGGAAATTTGAAGGTGCAAGGTCGGGCGAATATGGAGGGTGCGGAAAAACTTCCCAACCAAGCTCCAGTATCTTCTGCCGCATCTGCAAAGAAGTGTACGGTCTGGCATTGTCGTGATGGATGACAATCCCCTTACGGTTGGCTAGTTGGGGACGCTTCTGGTTGATCGCTGCATTTCCGAATACACATCCGAATTGATGATCCTGTTCGTGGGAAGAAGTTCGTAAAAGACAACACCCCTCCAATCCCACCAAATCGAGAGCATTACCTTCTTTGGATGAAGTCCTGCTTTGGGGGTTGTTTGTGGTAATTTGCCGCGCTTCCCCCATGAGCGTTTGCGCTCCACATTGTCATAGACCATCCACTTTTCGTCCCCTGTCATCATTCTCTTCAAAAAAGAATCGTTTTCTTCAGATTTCCGCAACGAATCGCAGATGGAAATCCTTTGGCCGAGGTTAGCCTCACTAAGTTGATGGGGAACCCAAACATCGAGCCTACTCACGTAGCCAAGTTGATGCAGATGATTTTCAACACTTGATTTGGATATTTTGAGGATAACTGTGATCTCCCTAGTTGTATAACGGGGATTGGTTTCGACTAATTACACAAAATGCAATCAGTCTCGTCGGAATTTCACGTCAAACTACATTGAAGTGTCTAGTATCTGACGAGAGCGCACTCGCAAGGGACGGACTGAAGTTAGCTACATATTAGACTGCTTGAAGTTTCGTGATGACAAAAACCGAATGGACTTTTTGGCCAACCTGATAGAAGGGTACAGGAGATAAACTTTTCCAAACAATATTAAACATTCCACAAACTGTTCGTTAACTAGTCTTCCACTGTATACATGTGCATTTCATTTCAATTGTACATACTTTTTGCAATCGTATGTGTATGAACATTGCATATTGTATATATATGCAACAATACATATGTTTTATTTTTAAAAATTTCTTTTCTGTCCTAGAATCGCCTTATTGATTACTTTTTTTTCTAGTTTAATATAAGATAAACTGTCAAAAATTAAATACATTAAAATACCGATAATTCGTAATGCCAAGGAACCGAGGGTCTATTACGTTAAAAAGGAAAAAATTCAAATCAACGGGATTATTAGTTTTAATTTAAACTCCATATATGTACAATGCAAAATAACAAACTGAAATATGTATGTACTTAGTTATTCTTGATAAAAAAAAAAATGCCTCAAGTGGAAAAGAAATATGTTATATATTTTTTTCTGACTGAGGGATTATTGGCACGCTTGATCAATTGCATTGTCCAGGGTCACAACAGCAGAGAAAACATCGTAATTTACATCATTTCTAGTCATAAAATGACACAAACTATTGATGTAAGCTTTCGCCTCCTTAAAAAAAACGCATAAATGGACAGGCACTTACGGGTACGCTTTGAACTCATAGTGAGATCACACTGAACTGAAATAAAAATAAACTATATCGAATCCAATGTAAACAGAAAAGAATCTAAACAAACGTGGTTAAGAGAATTGAAGAGTGGGAAGGAGGTTTTTATTTTTTTTAGAATAAACAGGATTTTCCACAGAGATGTATGAATTATAAGGTGTTTAAGTGGTTTTGGATACGAAAATCATTACGAACTACCGAGGGGATCAAAATGCATTTTTTTTTTATAAGCAACCGTGATTTTTGCAAGGGACCAGCACTTTATACCGAATAAGCAGGATATACGAATTACCAAAATTGTAGTGTAATTATTATTATTATAAATTTTTACATGTAGTTTAATTGGCATTTACAGCGCTTAAAGGAGTTGATTTCATTAAATGATAACGAGATTTTTCTACCTGAGGAAGCAACTATTCAAGATTTGCTGCTGGTACATACACAAAGATATTTAAATAGTTTAAAGGTAACATTCATTAAATGATAATAGAAAATATTAGTAATATATAGAAATAATATATTTACATTATATATAACAGAGTGTGTTCTCATTGCCATGTGATAGCTGTTCTTGCCTTTTCAATAATAAACTCATTATGATCAAAACTGTCACGGTCCCTTGAATTAATTTATTCCATAAAAAAACCACATGAGATAAAAACAAGCTCACAAATCATATAAAATTCTTTTAAACTATTAAGCATAAGCAGCCCCTTTCTATCAACCAATAGCTCTATCCCTTTCAAATTTATAACTACACTTTTCTCTTGAATTTATCTTTTAACAGGTTTTTTTGTCCACTGTTTGTGCAGCTAGGGTACTTTTTCATCCCTTTCCTGATTCCTGAAACGCTTTAGATTATTCCTGTTGCACCTCAGAGCTCAAAGTAGTGCAAGAGATTTCTTCAGTAGTTTTTACCATTGGGCATGGTTTGCCCTCTTCTTCAACTCTAAGTTGAAGCCTCCAGTTTGTGAGTTATTAATTAACTTAAAAAAAAAAAAATCGATAGCACAGCACCTCCAAAGAGATAAGGCTGACCAAACTTAATTCATTTGGTAATTTTATTAGCTTTTAAGATGGTTTAGGTTTTATTAGTAGTTGCTCCCTTGGTGTTGATTTTTATCCCAGTGTTTAATTTTTATTGAATTATTTTCAGTGGGGATGGAATGTTGCAGGAATCGCAGAGATCCCATTATTAGCACTACTTCCAAACAGATTTATTCAGAGATGTTACTTACGTCCTATGAGGTATGCAATGTTAAGGTTCAGTTTTTTAAATTAGATCTAAAAAATCCCTCCTGTATGTCCAATTATTGTATCTTTACTAATTTCTAATCAGTTTAATTAGCATGATTATCAAAGTCTATGAACATAAATTTTAGATGTGTGAACAAATCAATACCAATAACTCCATTTAGAAATAATATCAGTTAAGCTGTTGCTGCATAAATTCGTCCATATTACTCTTATTTTAATAATTTTATGGATGTTGTAAGAAGCATAGCTCAGATGTCAGTTTGTCTTTCTCAGCAGAGCAAATAAAAGTAATTTTTATTTTATCTATCTGCTGTATACTGATAATATTTCGTACTGCTCTTACCAATATTTCCTTTGAAGTACACCTATATCATTTCTTCATAACTAAATCAAACAATATTAATATTTATTGCAAAAAATCTCTTAACAATATAAGAAATACCAAATAAGCATACATGATGATGTGAAATACTTAAAAAAAAAAAGTTCGAAGATGACTTGAAAATTTAATATAAATTACAATTACTAAATAAAACAAATTTAATATTCCGATAATTCTTTTACAAATATGTCAAGATTAAAAAACTGTTTGTTTTAACGATTTTAACTTATATTCAGTGACTGAAAAGCATGTGTAACACCCTCGTACCTATCGGGAAATAGGAAATTTACCTTTGGAAGAGGTTGAGAAATCAGGGAACGGGAAGTTAGGAACCTGGAAAGAATTATGGAAGACTTATCAGCTAGCATGCACCAATTTAAAATCAGGAGAATTGGTTGGGAAGGATACAAATAAGAACGACACATAAACTCCTTTTTTTACGCCAAAACTACTGGTTTATTAAATTTAATAACTCCTATGAACAATTTCTATAGCAACATAATACTAATTGAATATTGATATAATAATTGAATTCACTACAATGACCTAAGCTCCCACGGTGATTAATGTCCCACCACCAAGTGAATTTGTTTGAGTTACCTTTAATACAGTCTGGTATCTGTCTATCGTTCTTCCTTTAGATCACTCACTATATTTCTAACAGGTATCTCAGTATACTCAATAGAAGCTTACACGAGATAACCTGCCTAGTTTTTTCACCCTTTTATTACAACATGTGTTGTTATATTTTATTCTTAGAATGCTGATGTGAAATGCACGCGTTTATCCTCTTCCCGCAATCAGCGATCTAGGAAGTGCAGATACCAGTCGGCGCCGGTAATCTAATCTCTCCTAAGCGTTGCGGAATGGTACATACTCAACGCTGTTTCCGTTTTGTTACACCACCTCCCCCTTACAAAAAGAGTGGACCATAGGAGCCACTCTTTCACCCGTCGCACCGTGGAGCTTCGACGTTTATTTTTACTTAACCTACACTACACTCATTAAACCCTATGACTACACCACACTTTCATCACTTCTCCTCGTCTTCCTTACTCCCGCTCGGTCGATGCACTGCTCTCTTCCTCAACTCTTCTAGGGTCCTTGCATCTCCATTCCGTCTGCCGGCCATCCACCTCCATAGTCCCCAGGCTCCCAAGGCGCTTAGTACTAGGAGAGCTGAAGCCGTTGCCGCAATCCAGGTCCAAAGTCTACAGCTGCCTCGATTTTCTTGGACTCGCTCCAAGGCGCTGGCCAGGGCGGAGACTCGTTCTTCATCAGCTGCCTGGTAATAGCGGTGAGCATCTTCCGGGCTGGTACCTGCGAACAAACTTAATTCCGTGGGCAACACATTAACCACCGTCTAGAGAATCTCACTCAAGGACTGGGGGGGGGGGCAAAAGGGCTTGACTTACCGCGCCCCATGCTACTTTCTCTAAACCCGAGTATAATTCCCTGAGATCACCCCCTTGCGTTCAGAGCCGTAACTTCCATATTTCGGAGGTTGGACGTTAAGGATAAGGACAGGTTAGTGTAAAGAAACAACCGGTCTACTTGGGTCTCAAGAATATAGGTGAACGTGGAGCTACCAAGGGTTCACCCCCTACGGGGGCCCAAGTGGCGTCTTGTGGGTCGTCCACTTGGCTATCTCCCGAGTCTTCCTCCCCATCTTCTCCGTATATCGCGCCTGGCCCTCTCTCTCACTTCCTTCCTCTTTTCCCATAGCCGTCCTGGCCTTTGTTCCTCCGGCCGGTCTCCTCCTCCCCCTTCTTCTTCTTCTGAACTGGTTCTGGGAGTCATTTCCCCAGCCCTTCCTATTGGCTCTAGGCTACTGGGATCGTCAATATCTTCCCGCATCCACCAGGGGGGAGTAACCCAGTCGGGGATACCCGGTGATCTTCTTAGCGAGGGTGGCGTTGCGGTCACCCTTTCCTGACTGGGTCCAGGTAACGCTTCTACTTCGGCGCCTTCCTCCCTTTCCTCCACTTCGTCGTCCCCGTCTTCGTGGCTATATTCCACCCAAGGCTCCGTCTCTTCCTCACTGACCTCCTCCATTTCTGGAGACAATCGTTCATCCAGTTCACTCTCCTCTTCCTCTAGGTAATTAGGGCCACCACCTACCGCCGGTTTCAGACTGTTGATGTGGACAACCACCTGCCGTCCAAATTCTAATTGCGACTTGTACGTGACCGGGGAAATCTTTTTGATCACCTCATATGGTCCGGTCCATGGCCGATGGAACTTCTTGCAATGTCCCGGTTTGATCACCGGCACATGCAGAAAAACATACTCACCCACCTTCAATTCCCTGGGTTTCCGCGCCTTGTTGCATTGCGCTGTCCGACGGGCCCAGGCCTTCTCTATCCTTTGGGATGCCTCCTCATAGGCCTGATTCAGCCTTTCTTGAAGCCGTATTACCAACTCTTTTACTGGGGCTTCCCCATCCACTGGCGTGATCCGACATTCCATCGGTGTCTGTACTTCTCGCCCATACAAGAGGTAATTCGGCGAGTATCCTGTTGACGAGTGAGGAATAGCCCGATAGGCCATCAACGCGTAAGGTACCCAACGATCCCAATTCCGTCCATCTTGTCGCACGTAATGAGCAACAGCCTCCGCTAGCTTCCGGTGCAACCTCTCCACCATTCCATTTCCTTCCGGGTGGTATGGAGTGGTCTGTATCTTGTTGGTTCCCAGCAACCTACACGTGTTCTTCATCAAGGAAGATATTAAATTCCTTCCTTGATCCGTTACCAGCCTCTCCGGGGCTCCGTGCCGAGTCACTACTCCTTTCACGAAAACCCAGGCCGTTTCTTCTGGCGTAATCTCTTTCAGGGGAATGGCCTCGGCATACTTAGTGAAATTATTGATCATGGTTAGCATGTATTTATACCCGCGTCCGCTTCTTGGTAGGGGACCAACAATATCCATCGAGATTTGCTCGAATGGTCGGGTAGGGAAGAAAGGAGCTTCCAGTGGAACTTTCAAGCCCTTTGGAGACTTCCTTCGCTGGCAGCTGTCACACTGGGTTACGAACTCTTTTATATCCGTATTTATGTTTGGCCAGTAAAATCCCTCTTTTACCAACAACGTCGTTCTCTCAATACCCGGATATCAAGCCCACCGGGCCTCATGACGGCTTCTCTTAACTCCTCTGGTACAGCCAACTTCCAAGTTCCCACATCGGGGCTGCCGTTGGTCCAGTATAACATCCCCCTTGCATCTTTAGTCCCCATGGTCTGGCTGTTGTGCAACGTCCTTGGACACGATCTGACATTAAGTTCGTCTTCAATTCGTAGAACGCATCTTCCGCTTCTTGCGTCCACTTGTATGTGGCATTCTTTTTAGTGAGTACCGTCATTGGTTGCCCAATCTCTGCGAACTTATCCACAAACCGTCAGTAATATCCCGCCAGCCCAAGGAACGATCTTACCTCCTTCACATTCCTTGGTCTGGGATAACTCTTCACGGCCTCTACCTTTGCCGGGTCCATCCTTACGTCCTTACTACATGGCCCAGGTAGGCAACTTCCTTTCGCACGAATCGACACTTTTCTCGGTTTATTTTCAAGTTTGCCTCTTGTAATTTGCTGAACACGTTCCCAATCCTCTGTGCCTGCTCCTCGATTGTCGTGCTGTACACGATTACATCGTCGAGATACACATAGCATTCCACTCCCTTTATCCTGCTTAACAGGCAATCCATCAGCTTCTGAAAGGTCGCGGGCGCCCCCGCCAGCCCAAAGGCCATCCTTCTATATTCATAATGGCCATCGCCAGTAGTTTATATAGTAGTACTATATAGTACTATTAGCCAGTAGTAGTCGTTTTTTCCCGGTCTTTCTCTGCTACGGATATCTGGTGGTACCCACTGGCTAAGTCGATAGTCGTGAAATAACGACTCCTCTCCAACTGTTCCAACGTCTCCTGGATTAGTGGTAGCGGGTACACTAACACCTTGGTGACCGCGTTAAGACCCCGAAAATCAGTTCAAAACCGAAACTTCGGTAATCTAATCTCTCCTAATCGTTGCGGAATGGTACATACTCAACGCTGTTCCCGTTTTGTTACACATGTATGGGATTAATGAAAGCATATAGCTTATTTGTTTGTTTAATGTTGATTCTATGTGTTAATAGATATCAGACTCGCGGAAGTATGATGGCAGGACACCTTGCTATAGACAGAGGTTGGGCTATAAATATTGGAGGTGGATTTCATCATTGCAGAAAAGACCGAGGTGGTGGATTCTGCCCATATGCCGATATTACTCTCATGATTGAAAGTTTATTCAAATCTCGACCAAATGAAGTAAAAAAAATCATGATAGTTGATTTGGACGCGCACCAGGTAACTGAAGTCTATCATTTCAAAGTTGTTGAAGTATTACATGGTCCTATGATCATGTCAATACCAATAAGGTATTGAGTAACATGTAGTAACCAATATATTTCAGTTCTGTTATCATTGTTTAGTAGTGCATGAGTGGGCAGGAAACTGTGTACTAGTCGATCACCCATATTTTTGATCTGAAATAATTGCCCCAGTCATGGCTGAACTGTACTTGGTAATTACAAAATAAATATTTTCCCGTCATATTTGGTGGGGTATCAAACGAAAGATTTCAACATTTATATTAATAATATGATATATGTGTTGGGGCAGGTGGAATACAATTCAAATCTTAATTAATGGTATAAAGTCATTGACATTGTTTTCGAAGCCGTAACAAAACCCTAAATTGTGCATAACATTTGGCTTTAATTTTAGTTTGATTATACTTCAGAACAAGCCAATGACTTACTTGTTTTTCCTTTGCAATTTCTTAGCTTTGAACAAAAAAAAAAAGGCTATTGGATTATTTCATGGAGAGCGTGGTTCTATATACACCAGAATAAGTAATGATTAATATATCTATAAAAACTCCTTATGGTAGAGATAGATTTTTGGGAGAATAGCAACAATATCTCTGGAGTACAACATATATGATGAAAAAAGTAAATAATATTTTAACACTGAAAGTGTATTATAATAATTATATCTGTGAAAAGTTATGATTATTTTATTAAGCACTATCATTTTTATCCCCCAACTTACACTTATATTTCTTCAGAAAAAACTAAGATATTTATATATTGCAAGCCCTTATTACACCTAGTACATTTCTTTCTTATGAATGCAAATTTTAATATTCATGATATTTTTTTCAAATTTCACATATCTTATATATTTTCTTAACTTTCAGGGTAATGGATATGAAAGGGACTTCTTAGGAAATTCAAAAGTATTTATAATGGATGTATATAACAGTGGAATTTATCCTCAAGACATAGAAGCTAAAAAGGCAATCCATTGCAAAATTGAGTTAAACTACTATACAGAAGATGCTGAATATCTTAATAAAGTTGAGAGGTATGTGATAACAAGTGGCATGATTTTTATTTACTGCCCATAAACTCTCCAACTTACATAATTATATGCTGATTATGTACAGGTTAGTAAATACCCATAAAGTGTGAGAATTCTTAATTCATTCAGTTGGTCGAACACAAAATGTAATTACTCACTGTTTACTTAGAATTGAGCTTATGCTGTTGTGTCTAATGTGTCCAATCCATCGCTGATTTTTTTTCCACAAATAATTTGTGAACTCCAAAGAAATCGAACATAAAAAGTCCTAATTGTTTCCTTGGTGTTTAAAGTCATTTAAAGAAAGTAGCACAAAAATAAATTCAAAGATATTTAAAAAATATAAAGTTTTGACAGCTAATAATATAAATTGCTAGTGCATCCAATTTTAGTGGTTTTGTGTTGTTTTTTATTTTGCATTTAGAAAAAAAAAAACAGCACATTATGGATTGAAGCTAATATTTAAAGACTAAAATAAAACTATAGCTTTAAGATAGCTTATATTTTAAAATTCACAATGAAGTTAATATTATCAATTTTTTTTTGTGGTACAGATCCCACTGTTATTTTTATTTATTAATAATTAAAGTTAATTTTATTTACTAAACAGCTGCTTAGAGCGTTCACTACATGCCTTTCATCCAGATTTATTGGTCTACAATGCTGGGACAGATATACTAGTAGGTGACACCCTAGGTCGACTTTCTGTCTCACCTCAGGTAACATGGATTGATTTTTAATAATCATTGGACATTTAAACATTTTATAACTGAAAATAAAGTAAATACTTGTGGTTTTATCCTGGTAATTTGTAAAGAACTGCAATTTTAGGTGATGAATAGAGAACTAATTTACAAAGATTTCACTAAAAAAAAAAAAAAGTTTGAGTACCACTTGTAACTCATAATTTTACATTACTTAATAGTAATTTTGGATGTACAGTAATTCCTTGTTATCCATGGGGGGTTAAGTTCTTTAATTTAAGGATCTGTAGAAAAGAAATTAAAAAAAAAAAAAGTATTTAGACAGGTGTGCTCCTCGTTCGTAATTCTACGCTTCATAGAAGTGTCCTGATCTGTAGATAGTAGAGTATATTACTCTGTATTCTCGCAACTTAACATGCATAGGTGCTGCTAGTCAAATATATCAGATGGATTTTATATATATAGATGTTTTAACCTTTTCAAGGGTGGTGCTCACTTTAGCTTTTCTTCAGGTAACTTTCTGGCATAATTTTTGCAGATACTACATTTCTAGCTTCACACTAAATGAACATTTTCACATTCTCAGTGTAATAAAAGGGAATAATGTCTGTAAAAGACTATTGGTTTGTTCTGTTTATAGAAGATTGTCTGTCATTATAATAAATAGTTCCTAGTTCACCTCTGTAATGCTTCATTTTAGGATCCTTGAACATTTTTCATAGCAGTTTAGAAGCTATATCAGTATATCTTTTGGATTTCAAATAAATATCTAATACCACCAAGAGGGGAGATTAAGCCATGTTGTAGGTCATATACAGTTGCAAAATGGCCAATTAGGTTTCAGAATGAGAAGTATTCCCAAAGTGTAGAGGACATTTAAGGTCCATAATGTATGGTAACCTTTGCAAATGACTTATTCAAGTCCATGAAGTCCTGAGTTGAATTTACCAAGAGATATCAAGCTCATTAAGTGATGGGTTGTTCATGATAATTATTCTCTTGTGTTGCAAAGAATTTGGTTTGTCAAAAATTGAGGTAATTAGAGCAGAGGCTTCATTTTGTTGTTCAATCTAATGCATAACTACTTTTAATACCTCTCTACTTCAATATAGCTTACTTTTTCATCTAAACTGTCTGCTTCACCTTTTTGTTCCTTGTGCCGAACTGTGGTAATGATTTTTTCATCAGTTAAAACTACTTGTCCAACTGGTCGTTGCCATGCCATTTTGAAATTAAAAAATAGTCTTAATTGTGGGACTTTGTTCCTAATAAAATAATTGTCTGCTCGTGATTAACATTTGGGCAGTAGTATTAAACCATTCAGAAAGGCTGTAATTACACTGCATGCCTTTCTGGCTGTTATTTCTAAACAACAAACCAATAAATGCCAATGAGACTCGTTAAAGTCGTAAAATTCTTCTGATTCTGTGTCATAGCCGACTAACTATTGGCTTTGATTCTCCACATAAAAAGTATCCATTTATAACCATAGTCCGAGGCAACCAGTTTTTATATAGTGTAACTTAAAAGTTTGGCATTATGATTTATACAAATATGTAATTTAAATCTGAGAAATATGCTAATGACATTTAATTTATTTTAGGGTGTTATTCGAAGAGATGAATTAGTATTCATGAAAGCAAGAGAGAGGAGAGTTCCTATTGTAATGTTGACAAGTGGTGGTTACACAAAGCAAAGTGCCATTGTTATAGCAGATTCGATTGCGAATTTGCATAGTTTAGGTCTTATTAGTAGACATTAGACATGTTTTATTTTATTAAGAAACAGTGAAAATTTATATTGCTCAATGAAATATAGTACTATGCCATCAGTTATTTAATAAAATTATGTAAAGGCTCTTATATATTTTTATCAGAGAAATAAATATATCATCGTGTGATATTGATATTCAAAATGATGGTTCCACTGAAGCAAATAACCATTGTTAAAAAAATTGTTTAATTGAAAATTGTGCTGCATAATAGTAATGGATAAACCATGTAATTTATCCAATTTACCATTTATGTAATTATGAAGTGGCTTAGTAAGGATATGTTGCACTAATAAATTCACCAATAAATAGTTTTATATAATTAATTGTTAATGAATATAATGTAGCTTATGCAGGAAAATATGGATTAATACCTTTTTACCTTTACATTTTTTTTTGTTACTTTTACTCCTTTGTAATATTTTTACAATTATATTACCACTATATTTATTCAATGTGTTGATAAATTTCTTCTACCAACATACATTATTAACATGGGGCAGCAATTCCATTAGTATGTATCTATTCCTTCCATCCGAGTATGCAGATTTGATTTTACACATATATCTATAACTATTCTAATCAGGAGTAGGCCCAACAAAGCTAATTTGAGCTAGTTGGTTTTCAATTCTACTGAAGATTTAAAGCCTGGGTTGAAGGAATTGAATGTATCCAGGATGGAAGTAGGGTGTTAATGATTCAGAATGGCTAGAAAACTATCTCCTTTGCTTTTGACAAGTTATGAAAGCAAAAAAGTTTTGGTAAAGGAGAAAGTTCAAGTAGTCAATGACAGAGGAAGGAATACTTAACATCTAAGAACACATTTTCAGGTTCACACAAAAATGCTGGAAAAATCTTGCCCTACTTCAATACTATACATTATCAGACAGATAAAATTTTGAAACCCCACTGGTTACTGTCATTTATCGGAAGTTCTGCTGCATAAAGGTATATATACATTTAACCAAACAGATTGTCTATTTTTAAATTTCTTATATTATAATGCTGTGGATTTCAATTACAGGCATTGTATTTTTGCAGCATGTTCTAAACTTTTCATTTCTATTGTCATTTCCTCCATCTTGTCATTATTAATTTAAACTTGTTAGTCTTGACTATCAATGCATAAGTAAATAGATTAAAAGTCCGATATGATAAACTCTGTAGGTGAGAGGAAAATATTGTAGGGATGATTGAACTAAAGAAACACAAGTTATACTGATTAATAACATTCACTAAATCAGCTAAGAAAGAACTACATCACAATCTATGGAGGAATCAACTTTGAAGCCTATAGAATTTTTTTTAGTCAATAGTTGCTAAATTTATGGAAATGTAGCTAATTTAGCAAATGTTAGCTACATTTCCTATTATTTGAAGTAGCCTTTTCAGATTCTGGCTAGCTAAGTGGTCACATGAGCTTGTGTTGTATTAAAAATTTAAAAGTATTTCCATTGAAAGTTTCACTAACAAGAAGTAAATTTTAGCGCACAGACATTTTTTTAAAGAGGAAAATCATCCAGCATTGTGGGATTTTGGTGACCTTGATTATGGCCATGTTGTTTTCAAAATTTACCAGAAACTGTGTTGGGAAATATTAGTTCATTCTATGAATAAAAATTAAAAACACTATTTTTTTAAAAATTAATTTAAATAATAGTTTCAAAAAGTAATAAAACAAGTGAGGCTCTCCCACAGACCTAATCCAGTAAACCCTCTAAACTGTAAGTTAGATCAATTTTTTTTTTTTTTAATGAAATGCCCATTACAATATTAAAAATATTTGAGCCTACGATTCATAACAATGTTTCCAATATATAAGTAACTTGATGGTGTATATGCAGAAAAAGAGATAAAAGAGAAAAAAAAGTACCAAGCAAATAAGTGGCAGTAGTAAAAGAAGTTAAGATCTTGCAACATTTGTAATAGTATTAAAGGTGAGTTGAAAAAAATAAAAAGAATAATATATAAAATATATTTAAATGTAATGGTGTTTCCTTTACTTTTTAACCTTTCTACATGAATATCATAATTTAGACAAACAATAAAAACACCCTCTATTGAATTCAATAATTTCAGTGTGCTTGTACCAATATCAAATAAATAGAAAACTTTTAAATTATATACCTAATCAACTGTATTAACAATGTATTTTATTTGTCAATCAAAAATAAAAATACATCCTTAAATCAAGATATTTTTTTAAGAGTATTATCACGTTTAGGTTGAAACTTAAGTAGTTTTGAATATTGAATAAGAAGATTTCTCCAATAGCAATAAATATTTTCCATTCTTAAATTATAACGAATGAAGTTATAACCTCTTTTAGCAATATCGTGAACTAACTTATCTTCTTTCAAAATAAAATTCATGAGTTTCCTGAAAAAAAAAAAAAAAAAATGGACGGTTAAAATAATTTTGTCATCTTTTTATTTGAGCTATCAGAATCGGCTGAATCTGGATGCTCGTATTAAGAATTTGGTGATGTTATTGGTTTTAAATAATTACTTATAATTTAAGTAACTGTGATCATAAATGAAACAAATTTAAAATAATCAATATATTATTACGTTTTTTATCTTTTTTGTTTAAATAATTTTTTACCTGAGGTTGATTAGAGGTTCTGTTAATATAAAAAAGAATTCTGGCAAAAGGAAAATTGTTTAATTACAAATTGATTCATTTGGTTAATATACAATAAGCACGTACGTGATAAAATTACAATGTTAAAAACTAAACTTAAAATGTACTTTACTATAATCACTACTGGCCAGTTTTAGTAAGTTGTGCGTCCTTTGCTGTTCGTTTCATTCTTCCTTTGTTCTTGGTTCTAGAGCGTGGTTGTCATATGCCTCGTTGTTGTCTTTTTCCTCACGAGGTCCTTGCACGTCCATTGCTAGCGTTTCTGCCAACCTTCTGCTCTCGTGCCCGGTTCCAATTGAAAGAGTGCCTTGCTTACTAGGGTCTCCTGCTCTCGTACCTTTCCGCTGCCTTCTTGATTTTTCAACTTTCCCACTTTCCAATGCCATTTGTCCTAGATATCATCAACTTTACTCATTTCAAAGTTAACAAATCCAATATTAAAACACTTATATTTAAATCCTGATTTTATTTATATGATAACTATCAAAATTAGGTATAACAGCAACAAACAATGTTCATTCCTACACAGTCATGATCCACGGGTCGCCCATCACTAATTTACGCCCGCCAATTTCGAGTTTATACCAAAGGCAACATCACAATCTCACAACGTCTAAATATCACAACATGCAGGTCCGCTCCGATTTAAAAATTTTGTGAGCTTGTTGATAAAAATTTTTATATCACTTCACTTTTGATTTTACTCTCACTTTTTCAGCACTTCAACCATTTGCATTTTCTTACAACTAAATTACAATATCAAAATATGTGTCACCAAAATTTTACATGTTTCCAAATGTAATTGTACCTTACAGACATTTTAACATTTAACTATATTACAATAAATTTTTAATTTCCAAGTTTTTACTTGCTTGCTTGACATTAGTTTTCAATTGATTTTAATTTTCACGTTTTTAGATAGATTTTAGCATATTTTAAAATTTTATTGTACAAATAAACATTCCAACATCGAAATACAATACAATAAACTTCAATTTCCAATTTTTTACATGTGCCTGATTGATATTATTTTATAATAAGTTTTTTCAATTGATTTTAATTTTCAAGTTTTTAGATATATTTTAATACTCTTCAATAAACTTAAATTTTCAAGTTTTTACATTTGTCTGGCTAATATTATTTTATAATAAGGTTTACAATTAATTTTAATTTTCTAGTGTTTATATAAAGCAAGTTTTACATGTCATCCGATTAGCATTATTTTCATAATAATAAAAATAATTTTTTTTTTATAATTATAATCTATGGCACAAAAAACATCCCTGAAATTGTTTTTAAAGTCTTTCCATTTATTTATTTTCATGTTGTTCCAACTAAACTCGCAAAAGGGGATTTCACTAAAATGATATGAAATTTTAAATTTGAATTTATCCAAACTTTTACCTATTGTATTTTTTAATTCACTTAAAGTTTCTACTGGGTGAGATTTTTTAAAATTTTGAATCTCTAACTTATCATGACTATCCATAACTCGTATTATATCACGATCAATTACCGATTTAGGTTCACTAGAGTTACTCGTCATTTTAATTGTATTTTGTTCCATTATACTTTTTATATCCTCCACTTCCTTCTCCTTTTTATTACCTTTATCATTATTTTCTTTATTATATGTACCTAAATCATTTTTGATTAATTTTTGTTCATGATCTACGAGTTTATTTTCGGTTTCTAAGTTATCTTCTTTAAAATCATTTTTTTGATTTTCCAGTTCCGGTTTTAAATCCATTTCTAAAGGATGTATTTTTTCATCCAGTTCTACATTAGAATATTTGAAAGACTTTTGTAATTCTTGTTTAATTATTTCAAATTTAACGTCAATTTTAAAAAAAAAATTATTATTTTCATCCCCCAATTTATCGATTTTATCAGATAATTTGTTAATAATAATTTGCTTATTTTCTTCAAACATTAATCTCAACATCTTTTCCATCCTACTCTCCTCCTGGCTTGACCCATTTAAACTAAATTTTTGACCATTATTTGATACGCTTTCCATGACTGAACTTTAACAATATAAATCTTAACTACTAATACAAATTTTAAACTTTAGACCTAACCTTTATATCAAAATTAAACAACGATTTTCGTGACACACTTATCTAAACAATCCTTTAACCAGATTTCCTCATTAACACATACCTTTTACGGGCGGCAAATATTACGTTTTTTATCTTTTTTGTTTAAATAATTTTTACCTGAGGTTGATTAGAGGTTCTGTTAATATAAAAAAGAATTCTGGCAAAAGGAAAATTGTTTAATTACAAATTGATTCATTTGGTTAATATACAATAAGCACGTACGTGATAAAATTACAATGTTAAAAACTAAACTTAAAATGTACCTTACTATAATCGCGACTGGCCAGTTTTAGTAAGTTATGCGTCCTTTGCTGTTCCTTTCATTCTTCCTTTCTTCTTGGTTCCAGAGCGTGGTTGCCATATGCCTTGCTGTTGTCTTTTTCCTCACGAGGTCCTTGCACGTCCATTGCTAGGCATTTCTACCAACCTTCTGCTCTCGTGCCCGGTTTCAATTGAAAGAGTGCCTTGCTTACTGGGGTCTCCTGCTCTCGTACCTTTCCGCTGCCTTCTTGATTTTTCAACTTTCCCACTTTCCAATGCCAGTTGTCCTAGATATCATTAACTTTACCCATTTCAAAGTTAACAAATCCAATATTAACACTTATATTTAAATCCTGATTTTATTTATATGATAACTATCAAAATTAGGTATAACAGCAACAAACAATGTTCATTCCCACACAGTTATGATCCACGGGTCGCCCATCACTAATTTACGCCCGCCAATTTCGAGTTTATACCAAAGGCAACATCACAATCTCACAACGTCTAAATATCACAACAATATATTCTGTAGATCTTTACATAAAATTGATTAATTTATAATTTACTACATTGTAATCAACATGGCAGCAGAATGGTATTCCATTGATGCTTATTAGGATCTGCCAAGATAAATGGAAGGAGTAGGTTGTATGTATGGTGGAGGTAAAACAGGACTAAGCAATCCATTCTCTTCAGAGAAGAGCAAGATGCTCTGGTGTTCCTTTTGTTTGATTTGGACCTCAAGCGAGCAGTACCAGACCGTGCGAGTCTACATTACTACAATGAGTCTGGGATACACTCTATAGAACAGTGTAACTCCTGGGCTATGCAGATCCCACGTGGAAAGCAATAGGGAAAGATTTTTATGCATCAGAAAAAACAGCTTAGTAATTTAGCTTGGATGTTAATTCAACAAAGACGAAGTAAATGGTAATTAGACAGTCTATTATTCTAGGCAAATAAATTACTATTGGTACCTAAGAATTTCAAAAAGTAGTCTGATTTATGTATTTGGGGAATGAGGTGAATATCCATCGCTGTATTAGAAACATAGGCAAAGGTAGCAAATTCAAATCACTGCTCTTATGGCCAACTCAGAAGTAAGTAACTTGATTTCCTAATCTACCAAGGCCTGGGAAGTTGAAAAAGTTTGGAGCCAAACATGAACAAAAGTAATGTATTATTTCATATATGTCGGAACTATGCCAACAGATATGATGTTAGGTTAAAAAATAGTTAAAACTCCAACAGAAGTGGGCATCAATATTTAAATATATTAATGTTACACCATCTAAGAATGTCACATTTGTAGGTCAAATGAAAATAATTCATCTCTGTTATGTGGCAAATTCTTTTGTATGGTTTAAAATCTTAAGCAATTGAGAATATGTGATAATCAAAAAACTATTACAATATTTTCTAGAATGTCAAGCTCCAGAGATACCCCAGCAGATTATATAATTTGTTTAAAAAAGAGAAGTTGCTCTAACTCATATACCATTTTATATAATTAAAACCTAAAAAATTGATATTAAATCCATGCTACAGCTCATCTTGAAGAAATAAGGTTGTTGTATAGCTGTTAGATGTGATGTTGTACCAGCAAAGAAACCTTTATTACCTAATGTAGTGGTATACTAAACCAGTTTTTACATTTGTATAAATTGTTGAATAATGCATAATTGAGCTTCAAAGATAAATAAGCTGAAAATATGCTTGTGTAATCAGATATCACATATAATGAAAATATATAATGAAGGAAAGTTAATAGGCACAATAATTGATACCTTTATCTATCACACTATAAATCACTAGCATGTTTTTGCTTGATGCAGAAAAATTCATTCTATTGTAATCACAACTTAAGTGGAGGAAATGAGAAAACTGTATCAACTGCTTTAATAGGTTTTGATGAGAAGAGATATCATAGGTTTAAATAAAGAAAGATTACTACTATTACTTTGTTTTTTTCAAAAAAAAAGCTCATTTAACACCTACTTCATTTTTTTATGTACCACACATAACAAGAGTTTATAATAAATAAATAAATACTACCTCGACTGAGGCTAGCCATATTTATTTCATTTTCCCTTCCTCAAAAAAACTTTCCTAGTATAAGCAACTCTAGCATGTCTGCTTTCACATAAATATTTTATTATTTTTAATTATCAGATAAGGTACCGTCATTTTGACAAACTCTATACATCTGCATCAGGTTTTCATATGAGATGGTTTGAAGATGGGAATATAGTAAAAATGATTTAATGATTAACAGCTAAACAAAAAATATATTGGCAGGATCAGGACTGGAACCTGAGATTTAATTTATTGGATTATTTACTGATTTAAATGATTGAATATTGGTAAACAAACTATCTCATATGAGGACCTGATGCAGACATAAATACTATGTCAATCCAAAAATAAAAACGTTACTCATAAATAAATTTGATAAAACTCTAACAACCTTCTTTTATCGACCTAATCCAATTCCCAACAAACAGACTCAATCAATCTAATTTTACAGCTAATCATGAACTCACAGTTTAGCCAGTATTTATAAGTTTATCGTACCTGTACTCCTCTTCAGTGTCATCGCTATTAACGGGTATATAATGTACCCAAGGTTTCAGATGGTTATAAAAAAACTCTTTCCATTCATCACCAACGTGAAGAACAAGAGATTTGCATAAAAATAAGTATTTTAATCGAAAACTTGCAGCAACTCCTCTAAAATTAAATAAATATCGATAAATACAGTGCTCCTCTAGGGATACTTCTTCAGCAGGAGGAAATCCCAGAGTATCCTGAAATACAAATTAAGACAAAGAAATACAAATATGATATATTACAAGGTATATAATTTTATATGTTGGAGTTCGATAACAACAACCAAATCACAACTTTATCAACATATATATAACAAATTAAATTCATGATTATCATTGTTGGCACAGCAATTTCTAGAGAGTGAAGGACTTCTGCAGTTTGATCTACCAATTTTCTCTGTATATTGCTGGTTTCCAATGCCAGACCAATGAACATCAGTCAAAATTTTAATAAATGTCTCAAAAAATAAGTCTTTGATATTAAGGGGGGGAAATGGTGGGGTCAGTGATCCTTGAATATGTTAGTTTAACTTAAGATACATCTTTAAATTAAATCATTAACTCAGAAAAAATAGTATCTGAAATTGCTACCACTTGATCCCCTAAAGCAGCATTCATGGAACACTAAACTTGCGATTTCGAATCAGGTAGAAAAACTAATGTGATTATTTTTTAAAGTTACTAACATCAATAAAATAAAGATGATGAAAGTTTTTTTGTTTATTCCTTATATTTTTCTCATAGCAAGGCGATGGCCTAATGTAATAGTGTCAGCAATGTTAATATTTTCTAATCCAAGTGATAATAGAATTTATACAACAAATATACATTTACTATTTGAATCAATAATTTGTTACTAATAAATTTTATAATGAGTTGTGGCTTGTATGAGTAAATAAATAATAAATTAAAGAGAATAAAAAAATTTTTTTTTATAATAATAATACAATCGACAACTTATAAGAAACCAAATATTACAATGTTAAGTATACAATTTTAATAAACATGAACACTAAATATTTGGTTACACACATCAATTTAGATACCCATAATAATTGTTTAATCAATCATATTCAGTTGTATTTAATTAATTTTTCAGGAGTAAAATATACAGATTAAGAACAAAAATAAGAAATATCTGTAGGTTATAGTTAAAAAAAAAAGAAGAGATTATTCGAGGAGTTATATTGTAATGTAAGGAATCTAATATTATTATTATAAAAAATAATAAGTTTCATTTATATGACAGTGTGTATTGGTGAAAATATCATAATATAATGAAATAGTAGAATAATAAACGTAAAAAAATTTAAATAATATCATCCAGATCTATTCATTGGCCTCCAAAAGTTTTTCCCGAATCACTAGTTATCCATGATTCACTCTTTGGCAATCACTGCGCTAAAGCACAGCTAACAACAACTTTTTTCATTGAGATCCTCAGTAACACTCGATTATTGTTGAAAAGAGTCAGAAATGTATAAGTGTGAAAAATAGATCATTCATTCGTTTCATATAATTTATTAAAGAAGTTATTTTGTATTAAGATATGTACTGATTGAAATGGTTGATGAGTAACCAAATTAAAGTGAATAATTTAGATAGTGCATGTCCAAGGATAAGTTACCTTTTCTGATTTCCATGCTTGGTTTTTAGTGTAAGATGCATTAACTAGATCAGGTTCTTTTCTGGAAAACAAAATCAGAATATCCCTTTCTGAACTTGTTCTAGATCCACGAAAAAAGAAAACGTTTTTTTTTTCTTCCCAAGACAATTTCTCAGAAGCTGATAATAATGTTTTCCTATGTAGATCCCAACGACCTAGTCCTTTAGGGTATATTTTGATAGCAGGCCCACCTTCCCAAAAACTCCATGCTGGATACATTATGTCATAGTAGTCGTCAGTCTAAAAACATATAAAAAAAAGTATAAATAGATTATGATATTTTTTATCATATAACTCATAATCAGAACCTCATCTACCTGTTTTTTTTTATTGATTTCTTAAATAATTAAGCTTTAAATAATAAATAAATATATATATATATCTGACATCAAAAAGAAATAGCACTAATAGAACAGTAACTTAACTTATATTGTAACAATTAGTTATCCCTCTTTTTTAAAAAAGGTTAAATAATACTCAACAGCACCCCCTTCCTTTCAAACATTATACCATGTTACTACATTCAATAGTACTTATAATTTTGCTTCTGAGTGATTTCCTCCTTTAATAACTATTCTTCAGATAATGTATAAAATTTTAAATTAGATTTGCCGAAAAAAAAATTTTCTCATATAAGGGGGGTAGGTAGACTTGAAAACAAGTGTCGCTTCTTCTTTCCACTATAACTTGAGCTTAAATGGAGTACATCAAATAAATCGTCAAGTACCACCTTTAAGGTTTATTATCGGCATTCTGGGAGTCACAATGGGTCTCTCTCAACTGGGAGCTCAGCTGGGAGAGAAAGCATCTATCACAACTCGTACGTGGTATGAGATGGCAATAATTTAATCAATTAATTTTCATGGTTTGATCAACAATGAATCGTTTGATTTTTTCTATCTTGAATAATCGATTAAAATCGTTTTATTTTAAAAAATAATTGACACGTTAAATTATGGTACATGAAAATAAAAAATTTATGAAATGAATTTGATAAGAATCCGTTAAAATTAAATATTTTGTTAACTTGAATGAAAAGGATTGTCCATTTAGTGGTAGGTGCAATTAATTGACTCATGGTTCACGAGTAGTAATATTTTCCCTTTAAATGGGCTGGCAAAATCCAGATGAATTCTGTTCCAAGGGTGGCCAGATGCTGCCCATGGTATGCATTCTGTAGGTTTCTGGTTGGTGTATTTTATTATTATTTATTTATTATTTTTTCTTCGATGTTTTGGTCCAACTTAGACCATCAAAACTTCCCACAATACAATGCTTTAGACCTAACAATTCATATGTGCAATGATGAAATTAGTTGTTTTCCTAGTTTTGGGGGGAAGATGACTCAAGTTCTCCAGACAATACATCCATCATGTGTAGTTAATTTATGCCTAACTTCGAAGTACGGTAAAAGTTGTTCAGAGCATTTTTCAGGCCACCCTGTCAATATTAAATTATGAACTTGTAGAAGGAGAAGATCCTTTGAGGTCACTTTAGCAATTTCTTTGCTTTGAATTAGTAAGGAGTTAATATTTTCATGACAACTTCCTCAAATGCGAAGCCTATCTGTTCTAATTGTGGAATATGCAGGTGACTTAGGTCATCATCTTTTCCAAATTTTGTTGTATTATCCAGAGGAAATTTACAACAAGCAATCCAAGAACTTTTAGATAGTATATTTATTTTTTTGAGCCACAATCTAGTTCAAATTCTGTTTAGTTTAACCATTTATGTCTATCAAAAGTTTGACCATTTGATGTCATATTAAAAATATCTGTGATGTAATGACTGACATCTTTATTTTTCGAGTTTATCTTTAACTTCGGCAGTTTTTTGTGAAGTGGTTTAATTTTTTGCAAAAATAACACTCTCTACCATATGCAGCACATTTGTTGATCCCATGTATCAACCAACAGTTCCTGCATTTGAACTTGATCATATGTTTTAAATAAGTTTGAGGGGGGATTTGGCTGACACGTTTCTTATAAGAAATTTTGTGTAATGGTTGTATTTTTGAAATTTCTAAGGCTCCCGGCAGAGTTTTAGCCAACTCTATATCCTCATTAAAGGTTTTTAAATCTTTTTGTAATCCCATTCTAACTTTAATAACCATCTAAACTTTTATTATTAATAACAAATGAAGTAATTAAAGCTTTATCATAAAAATCTGCAGGAAATTGGCACTCGTATACCTGTTGTTTCAAGGTCAGTGCAAAGGTGTTTAGGTTATTTGAGTCCCGTGCCATTATAAGTCTAATTTTTTAAGTGATTCGTCAACACTAAAATCTGAAGTTTTAGGTTTACAAATATTAATTAGAGTTTCCAGTCCCTGTCCATTCAGGTTGCTAATCAACAATGCACCTTTTAATTTTTTGTCTTCAATGTTTCAAATGTTACTGATTAGAGTATAGATACAATATCTCTACCAAGAATTACTATTCATATCCCCCTGAAAGTTAAATCTCCACTCTTAGAAACAATTTCTAACTATGCCCGTGTGTGTCACAATGTTCCCCACCTATGGGAAAATTGCCACATATCGTGCTAGTTGTAAAGAAAACTATAAAAACATTAAAAATTCATTACCTTACTAAACGAAAATACAGGAACTCGATTTCCATGATGTTTGCTAATTTGTGGCCAATCATAGAAATTAATCACACATTCAAGGTCAGGTAATTCCTTCCTTAAAGAAATTAAAAAATGTTCTACTCCAGTACAGCGTGTGGGAAACAAACATTCGTGACTTCGATATAGTTCGTGATTAATTATCTGGTACTTCACACCCCTGAAACAAAAAATATAACCATTAACATAAGAAAATTATTTTTGTAGTCAAATCAAGTTTTCAAACTGAAGATGATTGAAGAAATATCCTGAGAATAATAATGAAGTAGTTACTTATTAGCCTTATGTTATGCAACACTTTCATGAAACATAAGTTGAATCTATTTAATTTATATTTCATTAGACTGTATTTCCATTTAGTATGGAAATAAGTTAAATATCAACTGATTAACAATGAGCATAACCATCAATACAGGTACAATTGTATTCTGATCAAATTCATGCTATCAGATGAATAACAGATTGCATATATGAAGTAATAAATCAAATAACAAATCTTGCGCCTCTCCACGATATTATTTATAAACGTTTTCGACAGCTGTCATCTTCAGTTGCTAAAATGAAATGCTATATGATAAAAATGTGTTTGTTGTTTAATAGCTGTCAGAAATGTTTTTGTTGAATAAACGATATTATAGAGAGACGGGATTTGTTATTTGATTTATATCTTTCCACAACCGACACTAACTATATAGTATGAAGTAATTATTCAAAGTAAATGTTAAAAGTGATAAGTGTGAAGTTAAGGAGCTAACAATAAACACTGGCTATTGATATTACTTACTTGCTAGATGCATTATCAAGCATCTCTTTTGTTATCCCATTTTTAAAAAATAGCAGATCATCGATGACAGTTGAATTAAAACAAGTTTCATTAGAGGGCTTGTAATTCAAGTTGTTTTGATAGTAAGTATTCAAAAACTCAGAATACCCTAAGCATCAGGACATAGTAAATAATAGCAAAATAAATTCATAAAATAAAATAATAGTGATAATTAAAGATACCTTTAGTGTACCCATGATTTGTATTTTCAGAGCATTTATCATCAACAGTGCAATATTCTTCAGTTGTTGAAAATTTAATTAAAAAAACGAATGAGATAATTATATTCAGTAACATGATACATCTAAAACATCTTTAAACAGAGATATTATTAAATATGTCAGTCATCACTGCAAAATTATGCATGATTATACCACAATTTGAAGTCATTAAAGCTATCTAAAAATTAAAAAATAAAATGTTATAAAAAAAACAACTATAGTTGACAATTTATTTACCTATTTAAATTTAATGTACAACAGCGAAAATTGGAAAAACATTCACGAACGACTCAGTGGTTACAAAGTCCGAAAGGAGAGGCTTTACTTTCCAACAGGCATAGATCAACCTCCTTTTGTCTGTCTGTCTGTTGTAACTATATCTTAACGTATGTACTTTCCGATAATTTATAGGGTACATTAAAAAATGAATGTGTTTTAGTTAAGATAAAACAATGGGAAATGTGTGATAAACAATCAACATGAATAAGGTCAACCCCATATCTATTAACTTACTAGCTTCTGTCTAAATTTAAAGCGCACTCAAGTCACAGCTAAATAACTATTTAACATGTTAAGTTCTAATTCCCTCCGTCGTGATTAATGGCACATGAAATACGGTAATACAATAAAAATAAATCAAAAATAATATTAAAATAAAGTTATAAGAGCCAACGGTAGAAACCGCGTATTTGATATCGTAAGAGTCAATGTGTTTTTTTGGTCATTTTTTAAAGAAGTTTTCAGTGACCCAAGACGATTTTATAAATAAAAATAAATTCATTGGAAAAATAATACCGAGAATTTTATTCACCAATCATTTAATAAGTATTTAAGAAACTCTATTAAAGAACGCCCAGCTTACACCTAAACCACCTCTCGATGTAAAATCCTAAATTTAGTTAGTTGCTTTATAGCAAACTCCCCTTATGGTGCTTTACAGTGCAGAATCGGATAATTCTCTCATTTTCGATTTCCTTTATTTGTTATTAAATTATTTTTAAAGAATACTAGCTAGTTAATAATGACTATGGCTCGTGTTTGTGTAACACATGCATCCAGAGAGACTTAACGAGGACAATCCATTATTTACAAGCCAATAAGAATCCCTATCCGTTTTTATATTTCCTACAGAATACTGTGTACAAAAATGCACCAATAAAAAAAATAAATGACTTATTCAAAGCGAACCTTTTTTTTGTGGAGATTTTTTTTTTCCCCCATAGCCCCTTTAAATTTACAGATAATTATGTGTGATTATAGATCCTCCGGCGAATCTATTTACAAATTATTTTTGTATTTCCTGTATCATAGCTACATTATATACAGGTTTTGTTATTTTATAAAAATTATATAATGAATAAACAAGTATAATGATACACATTATACGTGACTGGACTGAACTGACTAATAAAGGCGATGGGGCTCACCTTTTTGATCAAACTTAAAACTAACTTACATACTAATGCTTAACCTATTTTTTTCCCGACAGTCTGTTGCCATCGATGCGGGAGGGGTGGTGGGCTCATAGTGTTAAACACTGGGTTAGTTAGTTAGTTTGATTCGTTGCTGCAACGAGTCAAAAAGCTTGATGTCTCCGGCGGATGAACTCACCCATCGACGGCACACCAAGAAACGGGTGCAGGTCAGCGTTCTTTAACCTCTCGAAAGAGGTATGTCGGATCACTTTTCGCATGATCCCATTCTGGAAATGTTGGAGACATATGATTGTATTGTCGGCCAAATGGATGGAAATTTATTTTACATAATGACTTACGAGATATATGAAGGATTATTCTTCCTTCATCGAGAATAATGATGAATTTATTAACAACCATTAGTGTGGTATTTATCCCAATATTTTTATCAATTATTAGCCAAAGTAAAAATATACAAACCGCTCCTGGGACCTCCCGAACCGTATCCTTGTTAAAAGGATCAATATTTATCAGAAGGTTTCGGGTTCGAATCACAGCCCTGTCACTATCTTTTTCTGCTAACAATAATTATCAATTTTTTTTCCATGACGCATAGGAATTTTATTTGTAATGTATCTGTCTAATTGAGAAAACAATAAATTTTAGTTCCTAACAATAATAATTATTTTGAGACAGATCTCAGTTAATTTTAAATTCAGTAAGTTTAACATAGGCTATGAGAATAGATTTGTTTATCGTATGTAAATTAAATATTATCATATCAATTTTTATGACTTGACAAGGGAAATTATGTGGATGAACCCTATTGGCTGAACCGGCTTGCTGCAACCTCCCGGTAAGCTCCCAGCAGCATCTCATCATAACACAACAGTCAAGATGCACAACTCACCCATTTCATTTATCTGTTTAATTAGCTTATTTGCTCTTTCTGTTAACTGTGATTCAGATGCTGCCAAAAAGGGGCCAAAAGTAACAGACAAGGTATCATAAATGTATATATATATATGTATATCATTTGACATTTTTGAAAACCTATGACAAATGTTGGCCTTTAAATATTACAATTTTATAATAAGGTGCTAGATCTGGGATTTTTAAGTGCTTGGATTGGGCGATACATTTGTCTAAAATTTAAAATATGAAAACGAGTATGTTAATCTTTTTCATGTATTATACTTAGTCAATTCCTTACTAAGTATAGATGTTTAATTGTAATTAACCTATTAGTTAACAATCTCTCTCCTTGAAAAAATAGTCCCATCCTCCTTAAAAACTTAAATCCTCCCACCATAAAAATAAATCCTGGCTTTCATTTTAACTTGGAAAATTTTTTTTTAAGAACTTTGAATGTTGAATTAATTTTTAAATAATTAGGAATGTTGGAATCAATATTTAATTAAAAAAAAAGGGTTTATTGAATCTTACATTGGCGTACTGAAGCTGTAATCAAGGTATAGGGAGGTAGTACTCGGTGTTAGCAGTGATATTAATTAAGTACTGTAATGAAAAAAAATTGCCTTAAACAATTTGTTATCCATTGAATTTTCATTTTATTATTGATTACTATCCAATTCATTTTCAAATTCAATAAATATTAAAAACAAAATAAAAATTTTGAAATTTTTTTAAGTGGGAATATATGATGGACATTCTAGTCCATCTGACGTGTTGTTCCTTCACTATATCTTCAGATCTTCTTGAGATGGTTGACGCATTTTTTATCTACTGCATACCAAAGTATAAACAATTATAAAAATAACATTGTAATGATAATTCTTTTGTACAAAATCAACAAATGAAGAGAAATTAAGAAATGAAAAGTAAAGTCGTGTAAACACACTTTATTAGATTATGTGAAAAAAGTACAAAAGCAAAAGTAGGCAATTAATCGACGACGTCTCATTCTTATATTTTACCATTGTTCCATCTAAAAAGCCCAGGAGAAATATGTTAACCTGTAAAAATATAGTACAGTTTCTTCATGTACATTGTAAGTATTTGTAATTAGTCTGGCTTATAAAGTTCATTTGATAATTCATGAAATATTTATAGTATAGTTCTGAAGAAATTGTTAGTTTTGTAATTATGTCCAGTTATCAAAACAAAATCAACCTGTTGAAATTGATTGTACATTAAAATGTCCTTAAAGCAGTATTTATGATGATCCTAAAAAACGTTATTTGTTGATTTTATGAGGGGAAATTGGTTATTACTTAAATGAAATGACTTAATGCTTAGCTGTAAAACCAATTTTAAACTTGGAACATGAGGGAATAAGTATTAAAATTACAGGTGAAAATTCAAGTCAACTGTGACGCATCACTCACTTAAAAGTGTTTTGCTGGGATTGTAAACAGATTTTATGGATAGCTTTAATGATTTTTGTCATAACAGTTCACTAAAGCCCAGCAAATGTGCTTATTATTTAATTAACAAGATGATGCCGAGATGTTTAATTTGATACCTTACTTAATATGATAGGAAAATATTTATGTTTTAATAACAAGTTATCGAGTAATAATTGAACCTTATACCTAATGGCTCCTTTATGTAATAATTTATGTCTCTAGCTTGAATATGAGACTAAAAAAGATTAGAGCAGACATCAGACACACGGGTGAAAACATGAGGGTGTTGCATATTTAACAAACGGGGAAGTTGAGCTTATGTTATTTAATACTTATTTTGAAAGTTAAGGAATGTTTTAAAATTTTAGGTTTGGTTTGATATAAAAATTGGAGACGATGATGTTGGAAGAGTAGAAATAGGGCTGTTTGGTAAAACTGTACCGAGGACTGTGAAAAATTTTGTGGAATTGGCTACTAAACCAGAAGGAGAAGGTTATAGGGGTAGTAAATTTCACCGTGTAATCAAGGATTTTATGATACAAGGTGGTGACTTCACCAAAGGAGATGGAACTGGAGGTATGCTATCTATTTACCTAGATTAAAAAAATAGCAATTATATGCAAAAAAAAAAGACATAAAACAGGAGAAATTATCGCATTAGAAATCTACTTAGATTGATTAAAAGAAGGTGTTAAATTTTTACCTGATATATTTGTAGACAATTATATAAATCTCATGAAAATTTAATATCTTTTGAACAAACCAAGTGATTCTTAATGAAACAAATCACCTTTGTTTATTCAACCTTTGATATGTTTTTTTTTAGGCCATAGTATCTATGGTGAAAGATTTGCTGATGAAAACTTTAAATTGAAGCATTATGGTGCTGGATGGTTATCCATGGCCAATGCCGGAAAAGACACTAATGGATCTCAATTTTTTATTACTACTCAGAAAACGCCGTGGTTGGATGGAAGACATGTTGTTTTTGGGAAAATAATTCATGGAATGGTAAATAATTGCAATTTATTATATTTACAACTTTAATCTTAGAATTTCTTGGAATGCATAAAAAATAAAGCAATTTTTCTAGAAATGAGTTGAATAAAATGACCTTATTGGTTTAGTTAATTGTATTAGAAAAATCTCCTGATCTGTAGCTATTTGTATATTTTTGTATACTTTATATTTTTATAAAGCATCTTTATTTATTGTTCTTAACTAGGTATGAGTGTTCTGAGATACCTTACCATTAAAAATCTGTAGTAAGTTTTAGGGAAACTAATACTGGTTGATAGAGCTACTTATCACAATATGTTCTATAACTGTTTGTTGGAAATCTGTTCACCCATATCTATTATAGGGATTTCTATATGTCTTTAAGATGTACTAGTTGTGTGAAAATGTGCACCCTAGAAAAAAAGAACAAGAAGGCTAGTTCTAGATAATTGTAATAAAACTAATGATGAACCTTTGTATCAATATCTTCAAGTATCTAGGTGTGCATCTCAATCACTCATCAAGCATCAAATTAAGATTCACACGTTACATTAATATTAATTGTTGCAAAACAGCTGTGACTATGGACTACCTTTAAAAAACACTCCACCTTATATTTTTGAAAATAATAGGTTATTTTATACCATCTCTATACTAGACAAATAATTTCATAGCACATCTGGGCAAATAGTTAAAAAAGAAATTACTATGAACTACAGAAGGTACTAAACTGCAGCATTTGAATTATTGTAGATTGGCTCTGATGGACATGCTTGCTCTACTCGACATTCCCTGCATTGTAACCTGCGTACACTGTAATAATTACACATAATTGTTTTATTAGGAAATGTTCATCTCACCCATTTTGTAATTTCACTATATCATTAAGTTTGGAATTGGATTACTTTGAAGGATGTTAGATTTTTTATCAAATTTATTCGTGGACATTTTTAGTTGTGTCTGCACAAGGTCCTGTGGTCTGTTTACCAATATTCAATAATCATTTAAATTGGTGGTCACCAATTATTTTCCCCCTAGGTCTGTTTTAAATCTTTATCAAACTTGCCTCCCCACCTCAACTCGCTACACCCCCTCCATTCTACCAACTGCTCTACTAATCTAGGTTACCTGCTTTGCTCAGTAAAACTTTTCTTTGCAATCAGTTATTATCTTACATCCAAAGCACAATTTACATCACTGAAATGGAGTGGATAAATATCGAATGAATAGTTTTTTATTATTATTTTTAGAATACAAGAAAATGAAAATCAATAAAAGTACATCTAAATTCAAAAATACTGTTCATTAAAGTTCATTTTGGTTAATGTTCAATGGGGGAAAATGACATGTTTTATTTTGAACGACCTGTCTGAAATTTGGGTTCAAGTTGATTCTCATCAAGCCAAGTTTAAGGTTTGGATTTTGCCTGTACAAAGTTAATTATTAGCATCATCATTTGTATTTTAATTAGAAAACTGGGTTTCAGGCAGCTTCTGAACACACATTAATAAATTATACAGTGGTAGGATATCAAATTTTGATTGCATTTTGTATCAGTGCTGAACCAAACCTTTCCTACAACCATGCTTTGCCAGTGCCCTGACCTTTTTTTATGTCCAATTTAGCTGGGTCGAAATACTCTGCTACAGCCTTGTACAAATCCTCTCATGCAGTACTTCCTGATATAAGCAAAATAGTCAGTGGCTCTTCAAAAAAAAACTTCAAAGGCTCTGTCCAGGTAACACACTGAAACAATCAGCTTTGTAATGTCGCAAGATTTTTCCAAAGGCAAAGCACAGCAATCTGTGACAGCTGAAGCTTGTTTCAGAGTTTTATAGTTTTCCTCTGTCAAAAGTTGTAATTCTTGTGCCTAAAAAAGCTGACAATGGAATATGTTGATTGGTGTCAAGGATATCCTTGTTATTCTCAAATAACACATTTCCAGCATCAGCATGCATTGTTATTTGTCATCATATATTTGGCTCCAGGAATTATGATTAAG